>JABFPN010000898.1:0-36360 GCA_022817305.1 Leptoteleia sp. ZL-2020
AACATTTTTATTATACTGTACCATAACAACTTGTACAATACTGATAATCTCTTTTAAAATGTATTTTAAATATCACAAGAATAGTAATTTGTCCCCATTTTTACATTTAGTATAATAATTTTTATCCTAACTTTTTTCTCAGTGTATAAATAGTTTTTTTTTAGATGGTATATAATTTTTAGGGGAGCATAAAGCATATCTGAATATCAATTTAAAATAAGAGAACATTTCAAACATTTAAGTGCATGTAGGGATTATTCTTAAAAAATAAATAAATAAATTATATAAGTAATAATAAGAATACAGGCCATATCAGGTACACATATATTCATTATGGCCTAACAATTCTTTTGTTCAAAAGTTACTGAAGAAATGCAACTGACATAATTATAAAATGAATTATATTTTATATAAAAATCTTATATAATTTATATTTAAAAGACTCACTCTACATGAACGTATAAATTGCAAAGTTCACATATACACATATCTTCCACAATGTCTTCCAGGTCTATGACCTATGTAGGCCACATCGGGTCTACCTTACATCACATATTATGGATGAACATTGGATAAATATAGAAAGCAATCATTTGCATACAGTAGATTACATAAAGCATAAAAATTACATTTGCTTGCATTTCGTAGCAATGTTATAATGCAGTGCATTATGACAAAATTTAATAAAAGTTTGACACAGTTTCAGCTACATGTATTAGAGTATTTCCCCACATGTTAGTTACCTGTGACTTTTGTCCAAATACCATAGGTAAGCCACAGAAGATGTGGCATTAGAATCATTTCCACTCGGACATTTACAGTACTATTTGAGATAAAAATTTCATTTTACAAGTAAACTGTGCAAGTGTTGTAAATAAATTAATAATTATATAATTCATTTAGGAATGACTCCAAAAAGTAAATTTGTTTAATAATCAAAATAATATAAATGATAATAAAATTAGTTTTTATCATTATCGAAGAATTATTCTTTTTTTAATTTATGTCATTCATTATAGTATTAATATTATTCAAGTCACATTTAAATTTCACGAAAAAGGAAGGATTTTAATTAATACTTTATTAACTTATCAAGAAGTGTATAATAATAAAATAATTTGAATGTCGAAGTTCTATCATAGTATGGAACATAGTATGGAAAAACTAACAAATATCACTTTAGATATTAAAACTGGTATGGACATCTGACAAAATTGACAACTAAAACCGCATACATACCATTAAATGCAGTTCCATCGATGATAAACTAGTTTATTAATATAGCCAAAATTTTAATACAATTAACATTTAAAAAATAATTTAGTTCTTTTTTTTAATTTAAATATAATTCATATTTATCGTAAACATTTTATTCGGATTGAAAAGAAATGCTTTTTTTATAATTGATAACTTAGCATAATTAAATTGCGTGAAAACTTTTTACCATTCGAAACGCGTTATCGGCCGTTACGTTATTTACATTGGAAAATAAGAGATCACATTACAACAACAAATGCTGCTTTTCTACTAAAGAGGAAATCTATACTAAGTGTTCGAAGGTAAATATTAGGAATTTTCATCTCAATGCTGGTTGGTAAGTTGGTAAAAAGGAAACCTTTTAAAAGTTATCGCGAACGCAGTTGCCGACGAAACAGGGTTGTTATTGTTCTACAATATCTTTATAAATTGATTTATTTTCTTTCCCATTTCTTTTTTTTTCTTTTTCTTTCTTCCTTTTAGAATAACCATCGAAACATGAAAAGAAAAATTATTTATTTCATAATTATTAATTAGCAGTAATTAATAATTAATTATATTTGTAATTATACGTAATACAAATCATACCAATAATATTACTCGTTTTGAATCAATATTTTGAAATTGCTTTGCAACTAAAATTACGATATTAATTGTTTTGTAAATTGCACACAAAGTTTTTTAATTTATCAAGTAATTACAGTTATCGATTAATATAATGAAAAATTAAATTTATATTGAAAAATGATAATTTCTATTTTATTGTGCCTGGAATCTATTATAACCAAATAAGAAATATGGAATGAAATAACAATAATTCGTTTCCAATTAACAATACATCATCTATTAATAATTAAATAATTATATATGTGGTGTTCAAATTCAAATTCAGAAATGTAAAGAATAAAGAGAATAATGTTTGTTTTATTTGTAACAAGTTTAGATCACAATTAAATGGAAGTCGATAAAATTTTAATATTGTCTCATAAAATCAAGTTAAATGAAAATGCATTGTTCTGCGTTTTAAAATAAACCTAATTCGTTCAACTTACTTCTGCTTTAAACTTGTTTACAGGTTGCAAGAAAAAAAAAGTTTAAACAACGCGAGGAAATTAAATTACACATCAAAAACGTAACTGTAAATACTAATTTAATCTAGTGAATGTATAGATAATACTTTTTTTTAAAATCCCCTCTATAATACTATGATAATATTGAAAATTAAAACAGTTATATTTTAATTGCAATTTAATTTTTAATATTTATTCTGGATTAATCTGGATTTACAACTTGTCAGATTGAGTCTGGGATTGAACGTACATATAAGTGTTGTATAAATAAAATTATTTGTATATAAGTACATACTTATACTATATATTATAATAATATAATTATATTATATATTTATATAACGATATTATATACACAAAATGCAAAAGTTAATGATGGAACAAGTGTCTAGACTCAGTGAAAGTCCAGTTGACTCGTAAAGTGCAATAAATAGGAGCAATTTTTAAGCGAAATATGGCTCTGTCATTGACGCGGTACTCGGTTCAATGAGAGCGGCCATTTACATAAGTGCTCGTCACAGTGTTTCGACGTGCACTAGGTTTGACGCGATTTTCCTATAAGTTGCCGTTTTAGCCAGTCATTGTCCCCCTTTAGCTTAATAAATTCGGGTGGGTCTATTGAATTTGGATCAGTTTGTTCGCGATATTCGATTGAATGACGTAATAATGCAAGTTTATGCAGTTATGGGTGTATCAGTGTGTACAATTAGTGCTTCTGCGGTTTGGCGGTTAACCTGTTAATGAAACGAACGGTAACGAAATTAGAGGGATTTGTCGGTAATTAAAACGGTAATTAGTAAAGGTTTAATTGAAAGGTTGAATCAAACTATTCTGCCAGCCATGCGTAGTGCCGCGCTGGACGAAAAGACGAAAAAAAGGCAATTGGGGGTGCCAGTTTAAAGAAGCATCAACCTCAACCAAACTTGACTTTACATCATGTTGATCTTACATATTTATCCCATGTTGAAGTCAATACCATTTTATTTTAAGATAAACAGTACTGGACCATACGAACTTGTACCATCCTCATATGTACTCCGTCCTCATTTTTTGAAACAGTATAATAATTTTTGACCCAGCTTCTTCTTCAGTTTAGGGAAATCTCATTTCAAGTGCTATACGTATCTTTGCCAACCTTCGAATATGCATAAAGTGGAAAAATTACTTCTTTTTGTACTATATTGAATAAATATAAAATATTCATATTTGTTTTTCTCAATGTTGAACTTTGACATCCACTTATCTCGCAATGCTTAGGATTCATGAATAGTGATAGCATCAAGTTGAAGGGTTTCTATCTTGTTTTCAATGTAAAATAAAATACAACTTAAATATTCAACAATCTTTAAGTGTACCAAATTCTTGTTATATGCTGGTGCATGGTTTACAGTCTACTGTGGAACAATTCTCTGTACCATTTATTAATCGAAAGACCAATTATAGTTAACCGAACTACATGTAGACCATACCGAGAAACGATGGTACTATTTTACAGTACAGCCTCTATCAAGAATCCCTTTATAATTAAAGCCACCAAGTTCTGAAATCGTTTGCCAGATTACGCCAAGTTACAACCTTTTAATTAGTTTAGGTTAGTTAATTTATATACATAGATCTGTTCCTTTACGTATTTAGATATGTTATACTCTTCTTTGTTTTTTGTACGATAACATATTTGTATCGTCCTTAGTCATGCAGATTTTACCCGGACACGGTCTCTTAAGATTATAAATAAATATTATATTTGAGCATCCGGAAGGATATGAGCAGGTTAAATTATTTAACACGTCGCTTCGGTGTGTTCTCTAATATATTAATTCTTAAATTCAATGCCATACATTGATAATATGGATAACAGTGTATGTGTTAATTTTTAAACATTCAAGTGGATGAAAGGGTATAAATGAAATGGAACGAAATTTGGAGCACAATTAGGTTTTGGTTAAAGAATTAGAAATATATTGTTTCGAAAAGTTGGTTGCTGATTGGCTACTGTCCAGACCGTGCACTTCATTTTATTCTGAGATGGGAGATGGGAATTGATTATGCTTCCTACGTTCCTGGGTTCGAGTTTTGGCCAACTTCCAATATTATCAAAATCAAATTTAGACAATGGAAATAGTACGGGTAAGAGGGGCTGACTTTTATTATGACGCTTCCTCTGATTTCCACAACGGAACAATGCAATGAATTTCAATTAAACTCTGGAATTCATTTAGAATCGTATAGACGTTGACAGTGTTATAGATTTATACTGCCCTTTGTTTGTTTGTAAAATCAAGACAATTTTACTATACCTCAAGTCAATTGGAGATTTAACTGAATTGAAAAAATTTCCAACGCGGTAATAAATTTCGAAGGGAATTCGTAAGACTTGAACGGGACTAAGACTGAAATTAACCAGGACGACACGATAATACAGCTGTTGAATCGTAAGATTTTTGAAGAATTGTGGAAGAAGTAATTAAGGAGTGTTGGGACAACTTATTTCATTCGTTTCATCTTGACTTTATTATATCTCTGCGGCGGCTAACCTTTATTACAAGCATTTGTGAACGATTAATTTGAAATCATATCAAATGTCATGATCAATTTATACTTTGCTTTTTCTTCATGATATTGAAAGTTAAATTTTTTTATAGTCCTGAAATATTATAAGTGATATACTGTAAATGCATTCAAATTTCATTTTATAAAATATAGTAGCAATTATTAGTAACTTTACCTGATTGAGATGTTGTGGATAGACTTGTTTTCTCGTTCAAAGAACATATGTGAAACGTGTGCGAGTAAAGTGAAGATTTCTTGGATATTGATAGGGATATGCAAGAATTACTAGATGTACATTTATTAAAAATGTATTGGGTTATTGTAAATAACGCTTCAATGATTGAGATTAATTTTGATATAATTTAAATGTTTTTATTGCATGACTTAGTATGCAAATAGAATAATACATATTAATTAGATAATCCAACATTCTGATTTATATTGTAATTAGACTAAAATAAAAATTTGCTTTATTATTATTCATTTCTTATAAAAATGTATTATAAAATATGACAGTTACGGAAAAAGACTTAACTATACTACGTGAATTAAGTACCCAGGTAGAAACTTTGCTAGTAAATTATTCTAAATAAACTCGGTAGCTGTCAGGAATTTCAGAAGACATTATTTAAAATAGTTTAAAATTTCTCATTTTTGTTGTTGTATATCTTAATCTGGATCAATGCAAATCCCAAAAATGTTATTAAAATTGTAGTACTTGCAAGAAATGCTAATGGAAATCTATTTATTACTAAATATAATTTTTTTCAAATAATTGAAGTAAACGATAGGCAATGTCTAAAGGCAAAATTTGAAAAACAGAAGTTGTTTACTTTACGAGATACTGATCACCGTAGCTTAAAATTAATGCAAGTTTTTACTTGGGCACTTTTGTACGCAAATATTTACAAGAAAACCATTCATAACGTCAAAAAGCAATGTATTATTATTCCGTTAAACGCTTTCAATAATACTGCGCTTTATATTTTCGCTTTTCTGATAAAACTTATGTCAAAAAGTTGCGTTCAAATGTAATTAATATATTTTTTTTTGTTAATTTTTCCATCCTTGGTCTTTCGAATAAGCTGTACCTATCGAACGCCGATCTCCATATACATTACCTTTGATTATTTCGCAAATTATATACAATGCAACCTTACTCTTAGTTGAGATATTTATTCAGAAATGTATACTTTATATTAAACATGTCATTTATCTTTTGTAACTATTGTTAAATATTATGTTAAAATTATGTCATATTAACAACAAACCTTTTATGTATTTGCACTTTCAATTCCTTTTCATTACTCTTTTTGATATACCTTCAATTTAAATACACGTGTAATTTACGAAATTTACAATTTTTGATATTCAACATTTGTTATTAGTTAGGAACCTTTTAACTGTCTTTATTTCTTTACAACTATATCTTCACGTTATCATTGAAATATTCAACATTAATCTGGAACTAACCGAGTACAATTCAATTGGAGTTAAATTTTTTCTTTAAAAATTATATATAATTTAAATAATATAATTGTAAAGCTCGCGTATTTTCAAATAGCGTTCTATTTACAAGTTCATATGTATATATATATGTATATAGCTAAGCACTACGTTGGCACGCATATACGATTCCATACGTTACTATATTCATCTTCCCGTATAACCCGAATATGTGTACTATCACCTTAATAAAGATCATTCCGTTCATAATGATATTAATGCATATTCAAATTTATTTATTTTTTAGGAAATGGTGATGGTATAAATTATATGAAGATACCTGTACTGAGACAAATTTTCGGTTATTCTAGCTACAAAATTTGATTCAAAATAACTGCAAAGTAAAGTGAAGAAAATCAATTAATAATAAAAAAAATTATAAGGTTATAAAATAGAAATATGATTCACATATTTTTTATTTTAACAAAATGTATATATATTGTATTTTAACGAAATACTTTTAAAGAATAATTTTAGTAATTACTATTGCTTTTTAGCGTCACTTTAAACTTAAGCTATCTCTGTAAATTTCTCTCAGTGTGGTAGTACATCATATTAAAAGAGTAATAATAAAAAAATTCTGATTATAATATGAGTAAAACGATAAACTACTTCTTAGATTGCACTTGGAAAATTATGCGCACATTTCATGTAACTTTTGATAAAATTTTTTTTTAATTATTCTTAACCTTTCTTTTTGCAAAGCATGACACAAACATTTATTAAAATTATGCAATATACATAATGGTAACAACGAGAATTTGCAAATCAAATAAGATAATAAAGCGTGCCTAACTGTTTCACATATTTGTGATTTTATCAAAAAGCTTCTGTATGTTATTAAATTAACCATACATTGACCAGAAATTTTTGAATTATTTCCGACATTTAATTAACATAATTTATTATGACAGTTACTGCTGTATATGGAGTAAACGTCCCAACAATTTATTACATACGCAAATATGTATAAAAATATATATACATATATATAAGACAATTATAACGTATTTGAAAATAAGTTGACGGTAATGACAATTCGTTAAGAAATATACATCGCAGAATTACGAAAAATTCTTAATCGCTATATCCATTACAATTTAAATATTAATATTACATTTCAGGAACAATTTTGCGACTAGAAATTGTACACGCTATTTAAATTAATGCAGTACACAATTGTTAAAATGTATTTGATTAATTGGAATCAATTTGATTTATCAATAGCGCATTTTATTGATGAAAAAAGACAACGAATTCAATTTATTTGAATACGATTATTTACATAATACATTCTTAATCGTGTTTTAACATACAAGGAAGATTTTTCAACGCGTCGAATTCATCGGTAAAATGCAAAAAAAATCATACGGATTTAGTATATATCAATATAAGAAATATTTCTGTACAACATACGTTCTTACACCGAGAAAAATAAATAGCATATTTAGCAATAAATTCTGGAATACTGAACCTATACGTTCTTTGTATGTGTATCACTTATAATTTTTGGGAATGTTTTCTATACACATTGTATAGTATTCTATGTTTATAGAACTGTATGCATTACATATACTTAGTTTTCCCATAAATTATTACAGTTACACCTACAGAGTACATATAGGTTCAATACCCCAGAATTTATTGATAAATATACTATTTCATTTTTCTCAGTGTACAACACAATTCGAACAATCTAATTTACATGCACGTTCAACTAACTTTCATTGTTACCCAAGTTTTGTTTACAAACGTTCAACTAGTATACACCACATTATTATATATAATCTGTTTATTAATGCAACCAAACGCTAAGTTATATTCAATTCAATTCTGCACTTCATAACGACGGTCCATTTCATTTCATTTCATTTTCTTTCAACCATATATTCTTCCATATATTCGTGCAGCACTTTACATTAACATAAAAGTCAGTGTTTGACATCGAAAGAAATTATGAATTATAAAAAATATAAGTTCTTGAAGAGAAAGGAAGAAAAGAACCGATATGATAAATTCATATACATTCATGACGGTATAAAAATATAAAAATTATATTTATACACATTTCGGTTCGACAGTTGAAGAACATCCATTGTTCCAACCAATTAATTAAAGTTGATTAATTTTTTATTATGGAATTATTATAAATCAACCCTCAAAGTTGTACGTTCTCGCGTGGAAACAGCAATTTGGTAAGAATATGAGAAAGATCTGAAATTCTATCCCTATTTGTATTCATTTCTACACGCGAATAGTCTGGCTAGAATCTGAACAAAGAGAAAAGACAAATAAAAATTCCTGACATTGTCAGTAAACTGGTCATACACTTGTAAAAATGTAAAAATTACTATCTGAAGTTAGCAAAACGTATCAATTTGTTGACAATTATTCTTGGAAAACTGATAATATATGTCAAAATACTAACACACTTTACTAACTTAGAATAGTAATTTTTCCATTTCTACATGACCAGTTTACCAAAAATCTTAGTAATTTTTATTAATCTTTTCTCTCCGTGTGTCGAGAAGCTGGCTAACTCTTTTTCCAACGCAAAATGCTTGCAAGACTAATTTATGATCAGTTACCCAGGAAATGGAATGATTCAGATTATCTTAGACTCTTACCAATACCATATTACCATCTTGTAGATATTTGAAGAAAGAAATTTAAAGAATAACTTTATATTCTAGAAATGATAGATAAGCTGTATGCAGCAATAAATGAAATACTTTATTCAAAGCATATACATTTATTACTACTTATAATTCTAACTTTTAGTTCATATTTTTATTCTGATTAAAAGCAATGTAAATTATTACCTAAATTATTGGAAAAGTTCAATATAAAATTGTGTGTAATATTAATATACGTAACACTTGCATATATTATCATAAATAATTATATATAAGTTTGTATGGTATAACTAAAATTGAAATATTCATCGAATATTTCATATAATTCTTATATAGAAATATTTACTTTAATATTCAAGAAATAATTGAAACAACCTCTAAGGCATGAAAAAGATGCCAAAAAACTGTTCCTTGTTGTATTTTCCATTGACAATTTGTGAATAATTGTGACCATAAGGAATTAATAATATACGTTGACTTTTTGAGATTTTTTATATGTTTATTTTATAACTTTCATTGCTTTACATTAACGTGTCATCCAATCAGCTCGGGGCTCTTCAGAGCTGCGCAAGGGTTTCTATAGTAGTCTAGTTGATCACTATAGAAACACTTGCACAGCTCTGAAAAGGTCCGAGCAGATTGGACGAAACATTGGCGTAAAGCGAGGGATGCTATAAAACGAACAAATAAAAAGTCACAAAAAATAAACGATTATTGTTGGCTCCTCGTGGTCGCAAGTATCCACAAATTGTCAATTAAAAATAATATGATGGTATTATAACCATAATCGCGGACTGAATTAATGATGAAGTAATTCAGGAGACATTCAGTTGAGATATTATTCCAATTTACTTTTCTTTTATATTTACTTTTTTTAAAAGAGTTTATCGTAACTAGGGTAGACATGTATTTTTTTACTAAAGTTGTTATTTTTGTAAAGTTAACAAAATCGTATTTATATCAAATTTAAACAGTGCCTGCGTGGAATAAAACAGCTCGATGGCAGCTGGAGTTTGACTGGATATTCGACTGGAAGTCGGCTGGATACAAGGCTAGAAAAGGGATAGGTTTTGAAACGGCTTTTTGAAACCCATCCTTTTTTTCAGTTTCGTTCAATCAACGCATATGTTAAAGTTGCAAATTATATATTATTAGTTATGATAATATGTCTATTTTGCGTATATTTCGTGCACAATTTCTTAATTGAAATCAACAATTATTCCCACTTTTAATAATGATTTAATTATAACTTAATAATTCGACGATTTATGTTTTAATTTGCATAAATTCATAGGTAATAATGTATGATCACATATATGTGTGTATAGTGTCTATTACGCACGAATAATTTTGTTTCATTTATTGATATTTATAAATGTTCAATTATATAAATTTAAACCTATATTCATTCTCGGCCAAGCATTCAATAAATTATATTTATTTATATATGTTCGCTTAAAATCATGTCTTATATGATCATATGCACTCATACATATTAAAATACACACAAATGTTATTCACACATTTCACCGTTGCTATAATTTATAATTTTTATCGTATACAACTTTTGCAACGTGATATATCATACCTTAAACAATTGTACGTACAATACTTTTTACATACGATCAGTAAAGCTAACATGCTTAAATTAATTATTTGTTCAACAATTTAACATAAGGAGTTAAATTTATTTTTTTTTTTCAGACGCATATATGTACAAGTTTTTTTTTATCATTTCAACGTTCTCTTATCAAGTACATTTAATATACATAATGTATAATAGAAAATGTTACAACTTTGAACTTCACGATAACGGTGTACACTCTTAAAAAAAAGACAAGAAAATAAAAAGAAAATGTTATTTAATATTAAAATTCGTATTGTTTCTTTCTACAGTAAAAAGATTTTATATGTAAGTACGATTTTTATATATAAAGAAAAGACTGTCATTTCTTAGCTTATAAAGTACCTTTACCCAATTATTTTTATTCAAAAACAAAATAGAAAATCTTTTTAATGTAAAAAGTTCCTTTCTTCTGAAATGCATACTTTTTTTAAAGTGTACAATTTGAAAAAGATAAAGAATACCATATCTTACATTGTTATCGCACATAAAGATTGGTAAATTTACTTCATTCTGATCACTCTTGAGAGAATTAAATATTAATAATGATTTTTCATATTCATCTAAATATCAAATATTTAATTACAGTTGTTGTTTTTTTTTATTATGATATATCGAGAATCTTTCAAATCTTATCAATTATAACTACTTAAAATTGTTCGGTTTTACGAATAAATGCCTCTTGCAAAAATGATTAAAAAACTAGTCATTAATTTTTTGTTAACTATAGTTATGTATAATTACATTAAAAATTGTGTTTAACATTTGCTAGGCTTCATAAATATAAGTTACTTAAAGCGTTTTTAAAAAGTTGTTTTGCTGAAAACGGGCAGTTATTCGGTTGACGAATATATTTGAAACGCGAATACTTTTCCTTGATAAATGATAATATTGTTAGAGCTTTTATACCTTTTTTTTATTTTCGTTGAAGAAAATTATGAAGTGTGATCTAGATCAGATTTACGTGGTGTTACTGAACGAATCTGGAACAAAAAAAAGAGATAAAAAGATTTTAAGAAATCAGTTACACGTATATATATATGAGTAAAATGGACAAAATTAAGTTAATATATTTTTCGGGGGGAAAAGTAATAAACCAACAAGATTACTGCCGGAAATTATTTATAGTAACTGCAAGTCATTTTGTGTTGTAACCATGCAAATAATTCTAAATTGGATTTTATGATAAAAGTTTACTATGCCAAATTTAGTTTGAAATTTAATTTTCATAAGTTGCGGGATTTATAATTATACCAATTACGAAGTACAGATGATAATTATAGAGCCATAATTATCACGTGTTCACAAAATGTAACAAATTTACATAAACAAGCACAATTTTGTACTTCCATTATTTTAATTATGACTTGTATTAACAATGATACATTTTATGATATAGTGAGGGAAGAAAAATGCTAACTATTAATGAAAATTTCACCAACTTGGTACCATAGTGTCTTAAATATTTACCTAAGAATTTGATATTCATTTCTTAAAATATAATAATCTACTTTAAAATAATAAATTTTGCACAAATTAGAATTCATTCGGATCAATAAAATGATCATTCATAGTTCACAAAATGAGACCATATATAATCAAATATTGATCACATTTTATAATCATTTTATTATGTCAAATTTAATAATGTTTTGATTATCTTTATTTTTTTCAGAGGAGCAACACATGGCAAAGGATGTACCCCCAGACAAAGCCCAGTTTTTGTGCTCAGGTATTTATAACAGTTTTTCGTACGAGATTTAAACTTGAAAATTTGATAATTAAAATTATGAAATTTGTATGTTGTGCATGGAAACATTATTTCATAACGTTTCCTTATTGAAAGAAAGGTTGCGCGCGTGTTTGCATATAAATTCACTCGAATGTACGCGCGAGAGAAGAAGACGATACGTCGGTTAAGATTCAGGAAACTCGGAACAATTCGGATCTTCCTGGAATCCAATTAGTCGACGCGCCTCTCGAAACAGCGAACAACATACCCTTTTATCAATACGACACTGATTGGTTAAATCAGGTTTTATGCTCGTGTGTGTATCTCGCGTGAGCCGTGCAATATCAATGGTTAAATCTTGCATAGAAAGCTCCGCTTCACAGGGACGCCATGTGTATATAATACCGACTGATTGGTTAAATCACATTTCGAATTTGCCAGTATCAGAGTTTAGAGAGTTTGCATTCAATATGACAAATTTTCCGCGCCAGAGCCGCGTTATACTTTAATTTTTACAATCTCCATTGTTGCCGCGTTTTATTCTACTCGAGATTATTGTTAGTCACAAATAACGCCGTGACGCGGGCATTCTTGCGCTTCACGTTGGTAATTTGTTTTGTTATATATAGTTCCGTTATGTACTCGTAACTTTGAGATTGTAAGTAAACCGTATGCACGCTTTAAGTTTGTTCTAGCCCAGTGAACACCATCTGATAATTCGTACTTGATGCGCCATAATTTCATCCGAAATTGGCCAAAATGCTCTGCGATAACATTAAAGTAATATATATAAGAATTAATTAATCAGACCAATTATTATTAATATCATTGTGGAGTATTATAAAAGATTTTTTGCAAGATACTCCTTTTTTCTTTTTTGCAAAAACGATAGGAAAACATTTTTTTGGGGGGGAAGAATATTTGTTTTCGCCTCGCTGTTGGAATAGTGATTTGGAATTAGATAAACGTTTCATAATTCGTAATTGGAATTCTTTGTTGTTTAACGTGCGTTCGTAATTTTACGTGGGAAATGTTGTCGAGCGAAGGTAGATAAAAAGAACCGTAACAAAGATTATCTTTAGCAATCTAAATAAGTCTGGGCAGGATTTTGCGAAAGTCATTTTCATATGCGAATGAAAACGCCCATCTCTTTTGGAGTTAAAGCTCGATATTGTATAATTTCCTGCAAGTGGTAGCTTTATAACGCTATAAATGGATTATAGCCTATAGATCCGCGCCACGGTCGGGGTCGTTCGAGTCGCAGATCGGACAATGCCAAAAAATTTCTTTGCTATAAAGAAAGTTGTATACGTCAGGCGTATTTTGATAATAGGATAATAGGAATACAAAATTTTCTCGGACAAGTATTACTAATAGATGAAAATTAATGAATAGAAAAATATGAATCTGTTTATGAAATTGGGAGCAGTAATTTTTTCATATTGTCAAATTGTTTATTGTATATCCATACAACTTTTTTTGTTAAATAGACTATAAATATCAAATTAGTCATTTAGTTATATTTTAAATAATGTTTAGATATAAAGATGTAAATATTTTTAACAGGCATAGCTTAAATTTTAATGATTAGATTAATAAATGGATGATCGTAGAGTAAATGTTGTATTTTAACACGATTATTGCAAAAATATGGCAAAGCTTTATAGTTAAGCTACAGTTACGGAGTTCGAAACACTTGCAATTTTTTTTTTCATAGAATTAACCTACACTCTCCCAGCGATTGCAAGCACATCAATACATAGTGGAGTATAGGAGCAACCATCTTTCCGAATATCGATTCTGTTTAGATTTTTATTCTTCGCGGCAGATAAAACGTGTCGTAAAGCTTCCCTTTGATGACTCTGTACATTCAATTTCTCTATTAAATGTTCCTCTTTCTCGTTGTTTTATTTCGATATATCCTCGTAAAACACTTGTAACCGTAATTTCAAATCATCGACTTGTTCATGTAATTTTTCATTGCCTTTTTTTTCTTCTTGGCAGACCACAGTCTGTTCTTTATTAAATCAAACTCTGGAATTTGTAACAAAATTCCTAGCCCTTTAGGCACGGCTAATTAATATTTTTTTTTTATAATTTTGTGGTCCATGATGACACAACATAAACACTTCCATGTCTAAAACTTCAGTGCCACAGCAGAAGCCCCTGGGGCTGGCTGGGTGTATATAAACTCTGCCACAGATTTAGCCACAGATTCAGTCACAGTATTACTAAGAAAAATGTGTTGTTATTATAGCCAGAAACATTACAACTGGACACCGTTATGTTAGGTAAATGTTAAATTCATTATTTTTCTGGGTCTTTTTGATCGCGTTCATTTTTCTCGGTGTAATTTTATGACTCTTTTAAATTTAAATCAACGAACACACGATAATATAAATGTTTTCGATAATAAAACGACTTAATACAGCACAAACGTAATTGCTGTTCAATATAGTAAACCATGAAGTAAGTCGATTTAAAAGAACGAGTTAATCTCACTTAGTTGGGAAAATGTAATTAGCGAAGATATACGTTCATCATAAATTTTCAGATTATAAAAAGTGCAATACGAGAAATGGACTTTACACTTTTATAAAACGATACGTATAACTACATTTTTTTGCAATTTAAAAGATATAACACAGAACCGAATTTAATAAATTAACGAAGTAAAGCCAACAACAAAATTATACCGTGCTTTAAGATTATCATGTGTTCCGAATTTCCCAACAGAAATGGCAATGTTGGAGAGACAGTTTTAAGATAGTAATATGTGCGCTGTTTGCCGAAATTGGTGAGCGATCAATCTCTCAGCAAAATAGAAATCGATCGAAACGTATCACAGTTCTGACTTCTCTGCGAATGCTAAATGTGGGTAATGTGACATACGCAAGACACGTGTATTTTGGTGGTTTCGGTATTTGCATAATAGAGACAACTCGTTGCAGATGATAATTCATCATTTAACATGACTCTTGTCAATAGGCAGTTCACAATATTTTCATAATCAAATGGAATGGCAGACTGAACTTACGTCTGAGAAAGCTCATTAACATTTGTAAGATGTATAATAAATATACGTATACTGAGAAAAATATGGCTGAAAATATTATTGTTAACCTTGTTTCAGATACATCTTAGTTTTTAATTAAAAATTACTGTTGCTTAACTGGAAAATTTTATATTGTAATTATAAACATAACGTTTAAAACTCATGATTTCGTTTTTAAAATCAATAATATTTATTCAAAGGTTGACAAGTATCCAAAACAAAGTTTATAAACAGTAATATTTTCTGTCACATTTTTCTTATTGTATGTAAATATATATATAATAATAAAATGGAAGTCGGAAAAATGTATTACAACCGCAAAATGTACGGCATAATTAATTTTTTTTTGTTCTTTTTTTGGGGGGGATCATAATTTCAATTTTACCTAGTTATCCACAATTTTGCAAAACTGAGTGTATATACTGTTTGCATGTGATCGTTTGTCAAACGTAAACAGAACTGATTAAAAAGTACGAACTTAAAATCGACCATTTGTCAACTTAAAATCGATCGAAATAAATGCAAATAACAATTTCCATCGAAATCATTGTAAATACTATTCAGAAAGTGAACAAGCTTATTTATTACTAAAATTTCGACATGTTTAAAAATATCTGAAGAACAATTTTATTTATTAATCTACAGTATACATATTAAAATTGATTTAAGATATTATGTTAGCTATTATCTCAAAAAATGCATTTCAAAAAAGTGACAAACATTCGAGAATATTTGGTTGTTACATTTTTTTAAAGCAGTTTTAAAAATTTATATTTATTAGCTCCGTATAAAATGGACCAATTCGTAAATGATTATCGCAATAACAAAGATTTTATGATTTGCTTTCTAAGATCGGTATTTCGTTGCGAGTGGTTGAATTCCCCGCAAATTTGACGTTGTAAAGAGTTATGATGCATAACGCAACAATTTTGTTTTATATTACATTTCTTACGATCAAGTTTTCTTAGCGTGTAATAAATGGAAGCATTGTTTGAATTAGTCCTTATCTTTTGCTCCTCTTCATTGCTGTAACATGTGTGCAAATTTTTATAAACATTTGCAAACTTAATTTTCATTTCTCCAAGTTTAAGGCAATTTGCCACTGATGAATAGAGTTTAACATTTTGCCTGCAAATATTTCTAAAAGCATTTCAAAAATTGATACAGTAATAATTGCGGTTGGATTGAAATGCGATCCTTATCTGGGATCAATTTCCGCATATCGTTCTCCGGTAACCTAAGTTAGGAGCACGTAGAGGATACCACTATGTTTGTGTTTCTACTTGTTAATTAAATTAGACCAAATTATTCGAAAAACTTTACTGAAGTAGAAAAGAACTGCAGGCAGCTTGCTAATGATTACCGAGCAAAATTAGATTAGTTCCAAAACCGTACTCCAGCTGTACTATTGTGGGAATTTAAACTGATGTTTGTGTAGCGACGCTTTAAGTTGATACAACGTCAATGGAAATATTATAAACAATGAATTGTATATAATAGAAAATATTTGCAATATGGAATACACTTCACCAATATTATAAAATCTATTTGCACGTTGACAAAAAATGCATTAATAAGATGATGTCAAACGAGTAACAGATTGTTCCGACATCCAAACACATCTTTGACTCGCAGTTACTAAATTTGCTAAATTTTGTCCTAAGCCTGAACTAAGAAAGAGCTTGCCACATTTCCAATCTAATAATCTATATAAACAATCAGTAAGAACAAAGAAAGTGAGAAAAATGTTGATTATCATAAATTAATGGTGACGCTGGCCTCACCTTAATCGTGTTCCTTAAAGCCTTAACTTCGACTATCGAACAATCTTTAGCGCGGGACTCGGCTGCTACCGCACAGCATCCTCTTAAATGCCTGCCTGAATTCTGGAGAGAATATGGTATAAATGACCGGATTGAGCGTGCTATTAAAGTAACCCAGCCACAGGAACACGCTGGCCACAATTTCCGGCGGCTTCCACGAGGCGTACGCGGCTTGCAGGAAGGCCGCCAGGAAAAAGGGCAACCAGCAGGCAACAAAGGCACCGGTTATTATCGCCAACGTCTTCGCGGCCTTCCTCTCGCGCTTGGCCTCCATGGTTTCGCGGGTTTTCCGCGTCGACGAGGACAGCGACGTGACTTGCTGCTGATGCGGCGGCTGCTGCGTCTGCGACGTGGAGTGTACAGTCATCGTGGTCACTGACGTCGTCGACACGACCGACGTCGTCGTCGACGTGACGGTCATTGTCTGCGAAGCGTTCGCGCCGTTGTGAGATGAAGATTTTTCTGGTGATACCGATGATTGATCTGGTGTGGAACGTGTTATTGTAAACGCCGTGGATTCTTCTCGAGGTCTGGTGGAGGAAATTAAAGATCACGACGTTAAAATTTGATAAAATTATTGCGACAGGTGTATATATATATATATATATATATATATATTGAAATTCGACTTTTATATTTGCAGTGCACACATCGCTATAAAAAAACAAACAAATAAACAAGTTTATTTGTTCAAATATCGGTTTATGAGATTGAAAGTAAATACCAAGAGACATTTATTAGTAGTTGTTATTATCCGGTGAAAAAATAATTGTCTGGATATTATGTGGAGACAATTTCAAAAAAATGTTTGGATGTTATCTGGAAATGATTTGGAAAAAGGCTGGAAATAAGCTGGCGCAGGAGCGTTTCATAGAATGTATCCAGACGAAGTGTAGTGTCGAAAATAGTTGAGGAATGTCTAAATAGCATCTGGTTGATATATTCTATTTAAAATTTGAAACTTTGTCTGCCACATTTTTGGCCAGACATTATCGAATTATCTTCGAAATTACAGTTCGTCTAGATATATTCTAGGAAACGCTCCTTCTGGGCCAATTTATTTCCAGACGTTCTCTAGATCCTTTTCAGAAAACAACCAGACATTTTCCTAGTTTGTTTCTAGACAGTATCCAGTCGAATTTTTCCCCGTGGGATGTTTTATAATAACTTCGGGATATGTGGGCATTTATAGTATTCCTCATAGGGCGATAGGTTTTATTCATTATATATAGTTTTTACTTCACAAATCAATGGTCCTTATGAATAAAGGAATAACTAATATTATGTTGTAACATAATAATTATCCTCTTTTATCGTGACAGAAATTTTATTGCGATAAAAACTGTTGTTCTTTAAATCGTGAGGGTCATTGAAATGTCCGTGATTTGACTCTAGATATTGATAAAGGTCAATATTTTCGCAAAATGTGGCGTAGAGTGGTGGTAAAGTACCTTAACCAGTACTGTAATATAACGAGTTCAATCCCTTGATAAAAGCAATTTTTTCTAATATTGTTTAACGTATTTTAAATATATACTATATATATATTATTAGAAATACTATAAATGCACATATATCCTCGAGTTATATATAAACTATAGTAGCAATTACTAATACATTTCTTTCAATACATGATATAACTGTTCATAAGACAATTTATAGTAATTATTTTATTATTTTTTATTGATAAACAATCGATGAATAATTATTCCAAATGAATTCACTCGAATAGCAAATCTTTTTGTTGAAATATATATATATATATATATCTTAAACTAGACAAGACCACGCACAAAAAGTCCAATCGTGATAATTGTGTTGATGATAGATGGATACTGTAAATCGTTCACGGGCAATTGCACACGTAATAAATGCTTAGATATCTATTTCACATGTAACAGATGCATCGGGAACAATAGTATAACGTACGTTTCGCAGAATAGATAAATACATTATACGTGATTATTAAGTCAATTCATCTGTGAACTTGTCAAATATGATAATACAAATATGGTAATACTTACGTTTAAATATGCAATACAAATGAACGTTGGCAATATAAATACAATGAAAACTCGTATAAATAATAATGAATCGATATTATAATAGATTCGATGCAAACCGGAATTTTCAACGATGAATGCAAAAAGTAAATAACATCTCGTTTGTATGAAGAGATAATGCTTCGTTTCATTATAACAAAAGTTAAATGAAATTATGATGAATGAAAAATTGTACAATTTATGTCATCGTCCTAAGAATGTGTATTTTATTTAAAGCTTGAATCCACGTTACGGTTTGTCCCCAGGTGCCCATGAATTATTTTATGAATATGATATTAAATGATGAAGCAGGATGTATTCTGATAGTAATATTCTCGCCTCTTTTTTTTTATCTTAATAAATACGAAAATCAAAAGTATAAATGCCACTAGGAATAATTCAGTTGAATGTTAATATAAATAATTTTTTTCTGCAAAAGCTCGAATTCTCATCACGTCATTTTGAACTGAATTATTGTCATTATGATAATTGAAAACATTTTATTCTAACACAAGGTCTCAATTGAGCTTCCAATCAAGTCATATAAAGCATTTGATTAACACATTATCTTGGGGATTGTATAATTGAAACTATGCAAAACAGCATATCATTCTTCATTAGAACTTGTCAATATTTTCTCGTGATAAGGTACCTCTCTTTATAGAAATTCATTGCAAATTCATTAATGACGTTGATGTGAACTTATAAATTAGTTCACGTTGATGTGAACTTATAAATTAGAAAAATAATTAAAAGTAGCTGTACTTTGAAATGTCAATGGAACACTTCTAAATAAACATCTTTTGCTACGTTAATTAATTCATTCCGTTACTTTACTTTGCTTATGTTATAATTCAGTAATATTACTTGTGTTTATGATGAAAAGTGTAAATAAGTAGGAGAAAAGTTAATAAAAAATTAGTTATATCAACGTGTATTTAATTGAATAAAAGTATGAAAGTTATGGAAACTTTGAATACAGTCGTTATGACAAATGAGGGGTTTTGAAGCAATAGCAATTTTATTTAAAACATGCAACCTTCTTTTAACAAGACGGAGGATCCCTCGCCTTTCTCTAGGGGGTTGTATTGTTGTGCCAGGTTTTTTCCGTATCCGTCTTCGGGCAGCTTGGAATATCTTCCAGTAGAGAAATAGAATAGCCAGCAGAGGGACATAGAATGTTGCGCATGTTGCAAATATCTGAAACGCATTCCATGCATCGATATGTAGTATACAATTCAAGTTACTTTGAATATATATTTTTCGGGGTCAAATTGCTTTTATTTTATTTATTTAATTTTCTGTTTGAATTAAAGTCACCTTTTGCGAATATACGTTATTTACGAAAGAATCATTTTCCCAGACAATAATTAATTTTATTAATTTTATTGTTTAATTTTATATTTTAACCGCAATTGAAGTGGAACAGGCTATAAAATGATGGAAAAAATTATATTTATTATTTATATAAATGTTAAATAATTTTAACTCTGGAAAAGCTTATTAATAAATACGTTGTGATCAATATTAAACTTTTAATTTATTTATATTTCGTATTTTTGTTAGCAAGAAGCTTTTTAATTTTGAGAAAAAAGATCACCATCAAACCTAGATAAATAAAGTCGTTTTCCTTTCTAATATAAAGCTTTGCTAAGGTTTGCTGTAAATATTTTGTTTGAAAATTAAAAGCAATAAACTATTTTAAAAGCAGTAATACAATGCGTCCCATATTATGGATAGTTTCGTATAATGACGCATTGACGGTTGAAGTGCTATAACTTCGTTAGTAATGTGAATTCTTAATCCGGATTACCTCGACATTACTTTCAGTCTGCTGCTATGACAAGATAATTGAAAACACAGTACAATTCAAAAAAATATTACCCGGTTTTTAATATTCAATAATTATCAATAACTGTAATATAAATTTTTTTTCTAAAAACGATAAGTAACAACACTAAATTAAATTTGTAACTTTATAAGAAAGATGAAGAGATTAAAAGAATTCATAAGTTTATATAAATTTATAAAAACGGAATAGATACAAAAAGAAAACGAACGTTTCATTTGTTGCATTGTAAAACTAATGTAAAGTCATCCGGAATTTTTAAATTAAGTTTCTTACATTATTTAACCAGATTCACCCAATAATCTGGGAGGGACAGACGCAAAGGTTGACTAAAATGACTACTTAAAATGACTGTCAATAAATGGCAAGCCATTAATTTTGCATATGTGATAAATTTACTGTCCTTCAAAAGTTTAAAATGGTAACTATATTTAAAGTAACTTGCGACTACACAAAGATATATAGTCAAAAATGAGGAAATATAATTTGGCGAAGAACCTGGACTACGTTCTTCAACAAAGTCTTTAGTGGATTGGATTTGTACAGAATCCAATAATCTGACGTATCGAATGTTAGTTGAGATCGAATTATCATCGCTCTTTATAGCGCTTCTTCGTCCTTTCTTGCTTTCATCTTTCATCTTGACTTACTACTTCCGTCCTTTGAATATTTCATCCCATCTTAAGCAAAAGTGGGATAAAATTAGATTTTTGTTTAACGTTACACCAAACCAAGTTTAGTAAACAAATAAGCTTCGTTTCTGAAAGTTACGTGAAATAATCTCACGCTGTCAGATTATTGTGATCCATCGCAGACATTAATGCGTTATCTTTTATTTGTGGGGAAAAAAATAAACAAAATTAATAACAATCTGCTTTTCTATAACTATATATACAGCCTTACATTAAACGAGATTTTGTTATTTTCTTTTATAACACCTGACGAAAAAAGAAGCCTTCTTAAATTTAAAGTGAGATTTGCGCGGAAAGCCCTCGTCCACTTTCGAACGTAAGAACTCAAATCAGAACAATTCATTGTCTTCAAGTTCAAATTGACAAAGGAGACGGGCAATTTATTCTTTCTCATTTTTCTCTTATTACTTATTTCTTTTTTTTTTCGCGTTCATTACTTTTCGCCGTTTTATGCGAATGATCAAAGCTCACCTGATACGCCGGATCTTGCGACACTAGGCACTTTCCTTCAGCGATACGTTCCAAATAGCCGGGATCTTTCCAACCAAGTTGAGGTGCCAATGAAACTCCTAATGAAACTATCCATACGGTTACGATCAGAATTCCAATTCTTCTTGGATTTCTCAACTGGAAAGGGAAACAAAGGTATACTTATATTTTAAGTGTAAAGTCGTGCGATTCTGATTCGCTGGGTGTACCGATAATAAATATGGGAATTTCGGCCATATTTTTTTTTAACAACTTGCATAGCTCAATAACTTGTTCTATTTATTTCAAAAGAAGAATTACTTTACGTAAGAAATACTTTACGTAAGGGCGGACACTGCACAATGGTCTGAAAACTTACTCCATTTGATGAATTCAAAAGAGTAGAAGAACTATCTTCAGTTCACATTTCGAGGCTTTAGTGGTCGATATAATAAAAAATCGTATGAAAAATTTAAAATTCAAAATAGTAAACTCAACACAATTGAGCATTATATGCTGATGAATAAATATCATTCTAAAGGATTTTATCACCGTGAAACATTGCTTTATTCATTTTTCATTTCAAGTTATTTAGCTTTATTTACTATTTATATAATATGATATACTGTGCATTGTTCAATTTATTATATTTAATCTTAATTTATACTTATATAGAAGGGACACGGAGAAAATGTTTAAAAAATTCCTATAATTTGTATTAGGAATGTCAGAATTTGCCAGTTGTTGGCAACTCTAATGTAATTGAATGAAAAATTATTCAAATTTTAAAATGAAATTATGTAGTTAAATAGTAGAATTATTGCAATCTTTCTCTGAATGGATAATATTTAAATAATGCAGTATTATTTTATGTATATATATTTTATTTTAAACACAACAATCACTTTTAAATAAGTAAAAAAAATTGTTACATTAACATTGTCACACAAATACAGTTATTTTGACACCATCATAAGTAAACTCCATTTGCTTTACAAATTAGCACAGCAAATTGTAACAAAGAATATCTTCACTGTATAGAACTCGTAAACATTTTTATCGTCTATTGATGAGAGGTTAAATATTACTACGTGTCATAAAAATAAAGTCACTACCTCCAGCCATCACGTTTGAATGTCATATAAATTATGATTTAATTTTTTTTTTCTTTATTTTATATATGATTTGCAAACTTTTATCTGCCTCTAACCTAACTGTATCGTAATTTTAAGAAGCTTTTATCCAATTTCGAGTCATTTAACGTATTTCTTCAGTTATCAAATATTTCTTAATATCAGTCATGTGATGCCACTGATCATATTTCTACTAGGACCAGTAGAACAACAATTAAAAATCTTAAAGTGTTGAACCATTACTGATAGATTATTTATAACAATCTTGTCACACTTTTGCAATTCAATCAGTGAGATTTATTAGATACATTAAAAATGATCGATTGCGCAAATCTCGGCATGTTGTATGATGGAATCTTCCACGAAAATATAAGGGATCCAACAAGTTAGAATGGACTGATGATTTAATAAACGGCGTAATTCTTCGAAACCTATGGAAACCCAGAGAGTCGAAGTTTATTACACGATGGAACCGTCCGTGATAAGTAATGGCAACTGAAAAGCTTACGTAGCCTTTCTCGCATTTGATACTTCTAATAGCATGAAATATATTCCGAAGAATTTGAATTTGCTTATCCCACTCGATCTTTCATGAATATACGGAATACAAATTAAAATCATCCTATCGTATTTCAAATTTATTAGTATTTCAATTTAAAAATAACTTTCCTCTGCTTTGTTAATATTTGTTCAGCTTAAGATCAGTAAGCTTCATTGAGATACAGTTTTTTAAAACTAAATTAAATATTACACTATTAATGTTAATAACGTAAAGGATTGATTTTATATATTTATTAAATTGTATTTTTATTTCGAAGTGCCATTACAAAATTTTCAATTAAATTCTTATATTAGAAGGATCGAAAGTGTACGAAAAAAATTGATAAAGAGGTGATTGATGAAATTCGTTTAAATGTATAGAAACCTTGGAAAAAATCGCACGTACAAAATTGCGCCAATTGAAAACAATTATTTTTCAAACAATAGTCTCGAGACCTATTGTCTCATAAATAATTTCTATTATTATTAATAAATTGTACTCGCGTTCAGTTCACTGCAACATATATGAAATTGCAATAATGAATTCTTGCTGAAGAATGGCCGATGGTTCACTGCCAGTGACTTATCGCTGACAATTCATCGCTTATGACTCATATATCACATAAATTGATTAAATATGGTAGCCAGATGTTGTAATTAATTAAACAATTGAACTTTTAACTGGAAAATTTATCTTTCGTCAAATAAGCAACGATTTATTGTTTGGTAAATTTATTACGTATTTATAAATATCGAAGGTTAAATAATAGTTGTGTTCCGGATATACTATGCAAAATAATTGTGTTATACTTCTTTGAGTCTGGCAAAATATAATGAATATGTTATTACTATTCAATTTCAAGTATCATTTTACTAAACTCGCATAATATTTCTTAAAATTAAACAAGTATATCTGGCGTTGACTATAAAGTATTTCACAATTCTATTTTTTCAATGTATACATAAAATAATAAAAAAAGTTTTAAATATATTTAACATCGTAATAACTTATATTGCAGATATTAAAATTAATATTAAATCTGAAATACTATATTTATAGTATATTAATCATAGAAAGAAAGTTTTACTTAAATATTTTTATAAAATACAGTAATATAGAATTCTCAATGCAATTCCATGAAACGTGAAATACAATATCTATAAATGTTAATAAATAAAAAGTAAAGCCAAGTTATTAAAATCGATAAATTAAATGAGGCGTGAATCAACTTTATTAATATCAGAAATTTGTTAGACAATTTTTCAAACGCTTTCAATTACTTTTTATGGCTACATAATTTGAAGTCATAAATGTCCTTTCAAAATAAGGTTATGTTAGCAGTCTATTACTCTGCAGACATAAAAAATGATTCATACCCGTAAGTAGCAATTCTTATGAACAGAACTACTCATCAGAGATAAATAATTCAAATTATTATACGCAAAGGAATCGCATTTATAGTACGGGTGATTTGAGAGAGAAGGTAATAAGTGGGTAAGAATTGCCACATATCTTAGTATTTCGTGTCTTTTTGTCGGATAATTAATCAAGCGAACTAATAGCAAAGAGTATAAGGAATGGAATGAAAACATGAAAAGTTGAAGGAAAATATTATCAGTATAAATTCAGATTATTTTCTAAAACAAGCACAAACGCCGGTGGTTCGATTCACGTGCTTTTAAAAACAATCTTGCAGAATGTACGACCTGGACAGAGAAAGAAAACCTGTTTGATACTTGAACAAATGGCTACTCATCAAAAGTATTTTATTGGAATTAAATTAAATTTTAGTTGTAACTCAAGCAAATTGACTTATTTCGAACAAATTAAACAATTATATTTGAGAACGATAAAAAGTTAGTTTGGAAAAATGAATGTGATAATATAATGGTAAATAGGGCAATATTTAGATGGCCTGAGTGTCTATACAAGACATTTTCTTTAATTCAATGTAATAATCCCGTAAAGTTGAAGAGGAGCAATTAAAATAGACATGGCAAACTATCCCATCGACTGGTAATGTGCTGTACATGCAAAATCATTCTAGCCTGACATTTAAATGATGCATTCTCTACGAGTACAAATATTCGTCGCTATGCAACGAATTTCATTCTCGTACTGCTTTATTGCGGGATACAGAATAATAATTCATATCTCGTGGAGCATCTTATACGTTATTGTCTCGGTGATTTAAGTTGAATAATTTTGTCATAATCCAAAGAATCTCTAGCCCGTGAGTTACTACCGTTACATGATGGAACATACCACTTATTTTAACTTCGCTTATTGTAAATCTTCGTTCATCATAAAACTCACCATTTCGAGTAATGAAGTAAATTTAAATTAACATTTTGTAATTATCCAAATTATGTTAATCGTTCGATTGAAAAGGAATTCAAATTTTGCAGTAAGGCACATGGAAAGCGTTAAAAAGTTCATATTAATTTAGGGATATCCCCGAGAAGTTAAAATGTTTACAGTTAAAAACATTAAAATGTAGGTAACTTTCTTTAATCCCTTGAATTGAACACTATTACATCATTTTAAAATTTTATTATTTATACATAAATTTATTAATATTAGAAGTATCGACTAACTGCTATTATGTTCTAAATTAAAATAATAATTTTTTTCAATTTTTTCAAGTCTACGAGTAATTTACTAATATTTTAGTAATTTGTCTCGGATCTTTTCTCTCCACGTACTTTCGGTGAAAGGAAATGAACAAGCTATAAAATATCCAAGTAGAAAAATAATTTACAGTCATACCGCAATCATAAAGAAATATATCGAGATACAAGCAAGAATCCTAAGTGCTCGATTATGATAACCGTGTCATTAATAAATATCGTATAAAGGAATTAAATTATTTATGGCTTGAATACATGTTGGCGCCACCATTTGAATTCCCAATGCTCCGGAGCGAAGTTATTTCGGTATTATTTACATTTCAACGTTAAAATATTTTAGTGTACAATATATTCGGCATCTTTTTTTTCCATTTCAAACTCGGTTACGCTGACACGACGCATGCAAGAATGTTAATGCATTTGATGATATACATTTAAAAAAAAATTCTGTATATTCGTACACAAATTTCTGAGGTCTTTGACTTTTCAAAATTTTGTTTCATTATTTACAAATTTTTCTACTTTAATTTAACTTTTCCTACTAAAAAGAATGGAACATACTTGAAATTAATTTTAATTTAATATTTCTGTTATGTAACAATTCCTACTTCCAAAGACTAACGCAGTACTTTGCAACGCAGTTACATAAAAACGTGTTCTCGATTATCTGCACATAAGCTACATTTAAACCCGTTATGTTTTAATCTTTTATGTTCTCATTTAAGTTTATTATGAAATAAAGTATAGGCTAAACGACGTATTGAATGTTTGCGGAATTAGAGTAAACATTTGGTATGAGAAGATTCTAATTGCTTTAAAAAGACAGTTTTAAGAGCGTGACCTTTAATAAATATCTTTAATGGAAATCATGGAAAATATTCGTAAAATTGTGCTTCTTTATTCGTTTATCTAGATTATTAGATAAAATTAAATTTTAACCAATTACATATAATTTACAATTTTATATATGTATATTTTAAACGCGATAAATAATAGCAAAATTTACAATATTTTGTTTAACAATCGTGACCATGGAATTCAGATTATTTATTCAACAAGTTATTCCTCCGAGTGTACTTTACGTTTGTGAATTTTCGGACCGAAAATATGGCTGATTCAGGTGTACACATCCTGTACTCTTAATTATTTTATGCATGCAAGTTACTTTACATATATTAAATTCTACGAAAAGTATTATTCAAATAAAACTAATAACAGAAGTAAACGTTATTTGCTGTAAATACAATTATTTACACGTGGAAAATAAATTGCAATATGCAAAAAATGTAAAAAAAAAACTTTGCATGCATAAATGAAATTTGCCAGTTATAAAATACATTTTTCGGTTTTGTTTAATTATAAAGCAAATTAGAATGACTACCTTTGCATATAATCGCGGACTAGTCATGATTATGCATCGCGAGCATAAATCTCTCTTATGGCACGTTTCTAAAAATTTGAGAATTATAATTATTTGAAGATCAAACCGTCTGTGTAAATGCGATAAAATGTAAGGCATAACAATTCATTTAATTATTTAATTAATTCCTTCATAATTGTTACAACGTATCCATTTTTATATTATTACTAAACATAATTAAAATGTTTCCCCTTTTTCTCTCAAATGTATTATCATTCTTAAATTAAAAATTGTTATATGAAAAGTTGATCCTCGACTATTAAAATGCACTCGTATCCAAAGCAATAATTCTTATTGATGTTATTAATTTATTCTCTCGGTTATATGAGTTATCAATGGAGGTACTCGAAGAAAGATCGTTTCGTGGATTATAAAATTTCCATATCCGCGATACGGTTTCATTACGATCACTTCAAGGAATTGAAAAAGTTAATTAATTGCAGTGACGTGTGACGTCACGGCCAATAGGCCAATTCGTTGTTATTAAAATGATTGCGATTCTTCCAATTCGTTGTTTGTTTAACAATTTACCAAATAGAGGTGGAAAAAGTTGACTTTCATTTCGTAGCGGCGCCTTCAATGGTAACTGATCATTGAATTAACCACTTTTCGAGTTCTTTCGGCTAATGCAATTCTATCTTCTATTTATCCGAAGCTTTTCTAGGTCACGGAAATGACACCCTGCCACCCGTTGGCCTTTTTCACTTGATCACTGCTTCTTCAGAAGTTTCATATCGCGCAAGCTATTTCCTCGGGCTATTTCCATATCTGGTGATTATACCCTTTCAATATTTCACCGTTCGCGAACAAGTATGACCGTTTAGGAGGACTAATGTTTTCAAAAGTTTATCTTATTGAGTTGCAGAATTATCAGCTTTTAAATCGAGCAATTTATTACCGTCCGCTTTCCATTTAATCTATTAATTTATATTCGATTTTTTAACACCTACGACCTGTTTCAGTTTTCCTGTTTTCTTTTCAACATTTATTATTTCGAATATAATGAGCTTGAATGATGATGATTTATCGTTTTGCATAAACCTGTTAAGTTGCATTTTGGAATCGATTTATCATTTTATTTATAACAGGGAGTTAAAGCGAAATTGCGTTTACGTTATTGGGAAGAAATTTGTCGAAAATTGTCATCGATTTGACTGTGCGAGGAACTGCAGTTCCGATGGCAGCAATTAGTTATGCGACGAGTTGCCTTAAAGCAGCGCAATAAAATAATCCCTGGGCGTACTCAATTTGTCGCAGTATCTCTAACCCGCAAACATGATGTCCTTCCAGAGAAACACCACATGGTGCAAATACTTTACCGCAACCGAGTAATCAGTTGTCATCAAGATGCCAAATAAAGTGAATAGCTGCTCGGTATTATCTGGCCCGAATAAGATACATGCAATACCGCAGGCTTAAATTATCCACTGAGTATTAAACGAGATATCAGGATTCGAAGGTGCGGATAATGCCTTTAGTTCTGTATATCTACGATAATGTCAATTCCAGCCGTATCTTTTTCAGATAAGACCAGATAATGTTACCGTAAAAGATTCTTTGTAACAGAGATAACACTGGGGAATAAAGATGAATTAATATTCCGCTATTTCGCTTTAATGATTATTCTAGCAATAGGACAAAATTTTGAAACAAAATTTAAATTATCTTGACACTGATTTAATTTCACTTTTAGATTGAGTCAAGATTCTATCTATTAAATATTGATTAAATTAAAATAATATTTGCCCTGTTTATAATGAAATTTCTCGTTATCATAAAGATAAATATTCTTCACATAATGCTATACAATTTAAGAATATTTTTTTACAATAGTTGGTAAATTATTTTCATTTTAATTGGAAAATTTTCTCATAATTAGAATAATCCGATTGGAAAAATAAGTAAACAGTTTTTATAGTGTACAACAAAATTGTATGTTAAATTATTCTCAATAATGAACGGTGAAATTATTAAATTTTATTATTACTGTTAATCAAAAAAAAAAAAAGACTCACTTTTCTGATATATCCTCAATTTTGGAGCAAAAGTAGCGTAATATCATATTGCCTCTTTTCCTCGGTGCAATTTTTAAATAAAACTATTATTTTCTTCGCGAGCATATACGTCGAACGTTTAAGCACTCTTGTTCAAATATGATCGTGCATTCGGGGGCACCGTTTATATCAAGTTTTTGTACAGAGTACCCCGCAAGCAAAACCGTTATTCGCTCATTTCTGTTGAAATCGTCTTGAAACTTCGACATAAGGGCCGTTGGAATAATGTGCATGTAAGGAATAGTCGTATAAATTTAATCGAACATCAACCTAATGTTCCCATGGAATCTGCAAATACTCCGGGTAGTATAATTCAATTTTTATCAAGATTTTTCAATTTATTGCCCTCTCGCTGAAATGGACTTTCCATGGAAACTTACGCATTGAGAACATAAGTTTAGTCGAAGTTAAGCATACCATTCACAGGGTAACACCGAGAATTAGGTTCGGCTTAAATGAATTGGATCGAAAGCGCCGGGTTGACAGTTATATCACCAAGATAAAAGCTTTAAGTACTGTTCATTTTCATCCAGCAAAATTGAGTTTTAGTTTGGATCCTGGAATAGACGGGCTCAATTTGCTTGTTTCTTCGTTACAGTTGACTTTACGAATGATACACAAAGGTGTCTTACATACGTTTGAATTTAAGGAAACGGCATTACAACAGAATTCCCTTTGCTTATATTCCATTTTATCTTAAAGTCAACTTTAAGTCTTCTATTGATTTTGTATTATTTAAAAGCAATGCAATTTAATTGTTTAATATAATCCTGAAGAATTTAGTGGAAAAGACTTTACTGACTGTATTATATCTTTTCTTTTACTTTTGCAAATTAAAGCTTAACTATAACATTAAATAATAAGATTAATTTATTATAAAATATAGATTAAATTAAACATATATAATCATATTGAAATATTTATGATTAAGGTACAATGTATAATTTTTACACGGGGATATTTATACATAAAATTTCTGTTCAGAATTTTATTGACCCAAAATTAATCTCAATCCATTTATTTTCATTTGCAACGCCGTGATCTTGATTCCACACAGAATTACGATTCCTAACCAACGACTCCAAACGAGCAATGCTTTATTCGAGATAATCCTACGAGCAAGGTCACGTGAAAAAAGCGTCTTGAAACGCACGCGTTATCAATTTACTTGCTGCTGGGCAACGCTGCCTCTGACGAAACGCGCAATTCAACACTGATGGATATTTATTTGTAGTTACTAATATAAATGAATAATATTTTAAAGATATAAATAACGTTACTAGACAATGTTTTATAATAATTCGGGGACATGTGCGCATTTATTGTGTTCTTTGTAATGTGATATAATTTTTAAACATGTGTTAGAAAAAAATGTTGTTATCAGGGAATAGAACGCGTTATCCCACAGTCACCAGATGCTTATGGGTGTTACTTTACAAATTATACGATCGCAAAAATTTAAGCCTAGCTCCGTTTTGTATTTAGAGTGAAATTTAGCAAAGATATTGTCTAGAAACAATCTGGGAAAAATGGCTGAATGTTATCTATGTACACATATTTTAAAATTATTATAAAATATAATAGTAACTGCTAATCAATTTACCTCAGTGAAGCCGACATATTTGTTGTCAGTTAATAAATTACGCTTTTTTTTTCCACTGAAGTGTGCACAAAAGTGGGAGAAAGTTCGACGATTAATTAGAGTCGCTGGATATTCGAGTAGCACTTAAAGTTTCATGCTATATCGCCCAAAGATACGTCTCATTGAAAATGCAACCCATACATCTTTATTAGCGTGCGTTTGCGTAGAAAAGTCCGGGAAAATATTCATGATGCATTTCCTATCATTCAGCGTCACGTATTTGCGACAAAATTTTGCACTTCAACATTACACGACACGTAACATTCAAATGTCAGTCTTTTGCTTATGAAGTGTAAATTCCCTCCACCTCTTGTGGAGTCTGTAAGATCAAATGACGTCGCATTGACAATCAAGTTCTTTTGCTTCGAATGAAATCAGTCATTATAAAAAGTAATGGATGAATCTAAGTTACTTGAAAAGGTACTCAAATAAATGAAATCACTTTTAATTACTATTTATTTACAAATTCAATCTCTTCTCAAGTGTTATCGGTCTTAACAAAAGTAGTCTAATGTGGTTTTACACCACATCTTTGCAAGTATATAATCATAATCATAAGTTTCCTACTATCAAAATTGCTTTTGTGACATATCATTTTACACTGCGACTAAAACTTACGTTAATTCCCCGATAATGAATAGCAAAGAAGATTTGTCACCAGGCGAGGGAAGTTTAAATGCTATTTTACATAAGTGACAAAGTTAAAATTAAGTTCTCTAATGATAAAGAGTTAACGTTTATAGTTTAAATGCGGCTTATATGGTGTACCAAGTGAAAAGATATTCCAATTTAAGAAAGTTTCGAATATATAATTATATATCTTAGAAACGTTTACTTTTTCGTCCGAGAAATTGCATTTACTTAATTTTTATTCGAATAGTAAGTGAAGTGTAATTCAAAATAACGCGGGTAATTTTTCGGGTAATTTTTAATACGATATAAGTATCCAAACCGATATGCAATCTGACATCTTACTTTGAACAGTTATCATGTTCGTGTCGGTGACGCGAATCCGTTCAGAGGCGAGCCTTCTGTTGACATCTACGTGCGAAAGTAAGTGAAGTCGATCGCGAATTCCCAACGAAGAAACGTACACCCGTGCGGAAACGAAGCGTTTAGCGCAATGAATCTGAGCACACAAATTATAACAACCAAGCGGCTTTCGTAGACGGTGCTTTCTCGAATAAAATTACAACGTTTCTCTCGTGGATATATAACGAAATATTTATATATTTGTATGAAATTGCATTCTCTTGAAAATGGATAACAGTTTTAAATGGAATGTTTATTGATACTTGTTTAAATGAAGAATAAACATTAATTTAATAATAACTACACGCAGAAAAAAAATTGAAACAGGAATTGATATGCCTTATAACATTGCTGACGTAAAATCATTTTGTAAATTATTATTTGACAAGTATCAAAGTATTAGTAAATGTGATTGTCAATTTATTAAAACATCACAACAAAATATTTTACGTCAACATTCTTATACAGTATAGTAATTTTTGTTCCTACTTTTTTTTCTGCATGGAACAGTCACGCACAAGTGGACGGTTTAAATTCTCAAGTTTTTTATGATATTCTAGTTTTTTGATCAAGATTATTTGAACGTCTACGTAGAGATGGAAAGCCGCATTTCGTTAAGAATTGCAAATTTATGATGGGAGAAGACGATAAAGGCAGTGTTTCGCGTTATGTAATTGATATAAGGGACTATCGCGTCTTTTGATTAATTGGACATGAGGAGAGCCCTGCAACTTTATCCGCATAAAAAGTGCTTATGTGAACGGGCATTCAATTCTTCATGAATCATTTCTTCGTAATTCAATTCTTTGTACGAAAAATCTTCATAAATTTTGAAAACGAAAATAAAGAGAGACACACCGACGTTTATACACAATGTATTCGCATAACAAAATGAAATATTTGATCTCATAAATTTGGTATTAGGAATGAAAGTTGAAACGTAACATCAATCATGTCATCCTCTTGTTACTATCTGAGAAGCGATAAAAAGCAAAGGTTACACAACTAACGTTTTTATTTATTCGTCTCTTTCCAAATATATCAGTTTCATTTTTGTTTGCAGCATTTAGCTCGTAATATCAAACGGAATTTTTTTTCTCGCAACCGTTTAACAATAGCGAAAAGTATTTCTCTTTTAAATTCTCTTTTAAAAATGTGTAGATGAATACCTCGAGGTTATTAAATGTACCGTAAAAGTGATCTATGTTACAATACTTTTACCTATTACCAATTTTTATGTAAAGCTTCCCATGCGGGAGAGCTTTCAGTGCCGCAGCAAAAGTTTAGTTCGCACACTTAAATTTACGAAACTTGACTTGAAAGTTGGAATGCGAGTAACACATGATTGAATTATTATATCTTCACGTCACAGTGTATCAAACACTTGATATAAGAGAATGATAATAATATTGAAATATGTAATTTTTAAACTAATTTATCTACTATTGGCAAACGATAGAATACCCACGGCTGATAAATCATGGAATATTGATTATCGGAAAATTCGTCCACTGCAAATGATTTTTAGACTGCAAGTAAATAAACTTCAATACAGTATATAAATATTAAGTGCTTTTCCATGTAAATATTAATGGTAAACCCCCAAAAAAATATCTATTGCCACTATAAACTGGCCAATCGTTTATTATCTTTACGTCATAGAGTGTATCTGCTGTATAACATATATATATAAAGTTATTTACGAAAATATGGTAGTATGAGAAAGTACCAAAAAGTCCCAATTTTAGCAATTTTGTTAAAATTTGCATTGCTACCGTCGTCGAATGAAATTAAAAGCATAAGCTTGATAGAAGCCCTTAGTAAAAATGAAACATATTTCTTATTTCCTGATATGACATTATTAAAATATATACAGACCATATATATTTTTACCAGGGGCTTTCCAAATATTTTCATTTGCATTTTAAATTTTGTTTCTTTATATTTTAATATTAAATACATAATGTTGCATTATTAAGTAAATAAAATAAAATACATCTGTTAATATTACAATATTTCTAATGGTAAACGAAACAATTCGTTATAAAATGGATTAATTTCTGTTATAATTTTTGTCCAGATGTACTGACATTAAATTGCATAAAGTAATAAGCAAAATGTTCGCTCTTAACGCTAATGACAAGAACAGATTTGTAATCATAATGTCGTGCCGTAAATTGCAAACAACTATAATTTGATCAGTTAACTGGAAGAGTCATACAACATAATTAAATCTTGACTGACACACTTTTGAGATAACCCACACCTTGTGAAATGTAACAATATTAATTAACCTGTATATAATTGATATCAGTGACAGCCCAATATCTATCAACCGCGATAGCCACCAGATGCAATATTGAAGCCGTGCAGCATAGGACGTCACAGCATGTCCAAACGTCACACAGCTCTGGACCCAGCGACCATCCCGAGTTCATCTGCAATAGAAAGGAATTTAAATGTCGCACGCACAGATTAAAACTCTTTCTTCTCTGACGTATTTGTGCTTTCGAATATTACGCAATTTCTATTAATTGAAATTTCAAAATTTTTCCTGGCCCGAAGCGCCAATTTATTATTATAAATTATACACTTGAAATTGAATTAACAATAATGCACATGCGTTATTCGAAGATCTCGATTGTCACATAATGCGTTCAGATTAGACGAGATGAAACATTAATTTCTATTGGAGTTGAATGCATTGGAAAGTTATTTCATTAGTATAAAATATTTACATTGTATAATGTAATACTTTTAATATATATTTGTATAATAATGTAGTAAATATTGTGTATTTAAAGTTTGTTTCCATTTAAACTGATGTAATAGTGTATGGGGGGAGAAAAGTACTTGGACGTATAACCGATCGTTAGCGAATTGAGCCTTTAAAAGAATTTATACGATTGTTTTATTTTTGTATATTATACATATGCGTTTAATATGTTGCAACGATGGAACAACAAAAACAAACGATTCTGCGTATAAATGAACTGAATTTAAATGAAATTAATCAATTGAATTATATAGGAAATAAAATTTCGAATGCTTTGATTGTGTTGGAATTTTTATTTCGTCGTAAAATTAAATTAAATTTAAAACGAAGTGTCAGTACATTTGAAAAGTAATAAAATAATAACGGGGAACGGTTTTAACGGGCATCAAATTTGAGAAAAAAAAAATTTAATATATGTTTTATGAACCATTTATGATATTTTAGCATTAAAGTTTGTTTCGAATTAATATGCGCGGTATAAATCTTTTATTATATATTGTCGATATAAAATTGGCAGCAATACGAATTTAGTCGAATTTTCGTCAAGATATCTCCCGCGTGGAAAAAACATTGTGGCAGAGTCTATGGCAGCACTGTGGCTAAGACTGTGGCATGCGGGAGCCCAGAGTCTTGGCCACAATAAGCCACACACGTTGCCGCAATGGATCGACTGTGGGATGTGGCCAGGAGCCACAGTCGAGCCATAGTGGCTAACAAAGCATTTCTATATAAAAAAAAATTTACTTTAATCCCACCTTGATTTGAACTCCCGACCTACAATTTATAAGTCACATGTCTTACCACTCGGCCATTCACGACCTCTGTTGA
>JABFPN010000899.1:0-36357 GCA_022817305.1 Leptoteleia sp. ZL-2020
AGTACGGCCAACGTTATCATCCCAGTACTGTGCCAGTACTGGCAGACAACAGAATCTGTACAGCTGCCAGTACAGGCAGTACGGCCGCCAGTACTGGGCCAGTGCTGGGCCGTATTGTAATTTCCACATGGGTAATAATTTTGTAATTTTAATGTAAACAAACATCTAAAAGTAAAAAACAATGGTCGAATAAAATTAAAGTAATTTAAAATGCATTTAATGTTTGAAGTTAAACATTCAAATTTTCAAGCCAAGATAAAATATAGTTTAAATTTATGCAAGGAATGCGACTGAAATTTCAGTAATTGGTGCATTAAATTTGTTGCAACACTCCTGACAGTGTAAACTCGTGCTTTTGATATTACTATGCCGACATTACATTTTAAATCAATTTTCCTAATAAAATGTTTAATCTAAATTAATTATCATACAGAAGAATGTGATACAACAAAAATACTTTCTAATAGTTTACTTTACTATTTTCATTATTTCTTCCGATATTGAATTTTTATTATACATTTTTAAATACTCCCAACATTTTTCTGTTTCCCAGGATAACATTTCATAAAAAGAAAAATACTAAAAATGTATTATTATACTCTGACACATGAAGAACGTATAATAATAGATAGTTACTCTGATTAACTTTTTCTTTGATTAAAAAATTCTATCTTTTTATGTCAGGAAACACTGAAGCTCAATCTTAATTGCATAAATTACACTCACATCCATATCTAAAAGCGTGAATTTCTTATAAATAATTACATAACAAAAATTATACACTTCTAATCCCCCCTCCCTTTTCAGTCCATTTCCAAAAAGTAAATAAAACGATTAACATTTGCGTGACGTCTGTAGGAATCTTTCCTTTCCATTGGTAACAAATTAATTCATTCAGTTGACGCATATAACGTCCAGAAAATTCGAGGATTCCGCAGAGCAAAAAGCCGATTTTTATGACAGAAAAAGGATCGTAAAACGAAATAAAGAAAGTCCTTATGACGTCATAAGGTTCCGCCGGAATAAGGACCGGGCTGCTCGTGAACCTGTCCTGCAACTTAACACAAATTTTAATGTCTAATTCCCACGGAAAAGTACGGGATCGCGGATCCCCGAACACTTGTACAATCAAATTACAAATTTTCATACTAATACCTCCGAATGCAAAACGGAAACACCGCGAGTAAAAAAGTTAATAAGTTATATACATCATTTTAGCTAAATGATAACACAAACTTTGCGCTAGACACTTTTCTCATAAATATGCATAAACGAACGCAGTTCACTACAGGATTTAACTTGTCCGTATCTGAGTCATTTACCTGAATTAAGAAACATTTACCTTTAGCGGAACAAGACTTCTCGAATTAAACTATAGTTCTTTCGAGTTTCGCATAAACGTTTTCAAAACTCCGATATAAATATTCAATAGCTTCTAAGTTTGCCGCGAAAATGGAATTTCGGGAAGCCCAATTAAAAATTGCAACTGTTCGTCTAGCCGAAATTAATATTGAAACTTGGGATCGTCTTTGATCAGCCTCAAGAGTTGAATGGCATTTTGTACATAATTTCGATTACACAAAATCAGCCATCGGTTTCATCATCGCCAGCACGTGATAATTATCAAATATACAATAAACTTAGATTAATGTGACGGAGCTGGGATACTTTCTCTCTCGCTTCGGAGCGAAACAGCGTTTACAAACCCAATCATTCTGGCAATCGGTAGCGAATAAAGTCGATCGTGGATCACGTTTGCCTCGACCGATTTGCAGGGGGGCTAAAAATGCCGTAGTTGCTATTGCGCGAATGCATTTAGCCGCGGTATGTACAGAAACGCTCTGCTAATTCGCCAAATTCGATACGACGAATTTCACTCCGCTCTCACATCGCGGTTACGCGTGCACACTCCTCAATTATTCATGAGATGTTCGTGGAGTGAACTCGTCTCGAATCGTGATGGGGACTTTCCTAAAAACAATACTTACCACAAATTTAAGCCTTACAAACTTCGTTATTGTCAACCAAGTCAATGACTCCTTCACGCATCGATGACAAAACTTTTGTACAAATACCGCCGGCAGCGTAGACTGACACCCCACAAAATCAATAAAGGCGCCACCTTTTTTGGTCTTCGTCATGAAAATGTAAACCAAAAGTCAACAAATTTTTGAATCCCAAAGACGGATCTTGATTAGAACTACCCTAACAGAACGAGCCCTGCTTTATCCAATCTCTATAGAATCTCGAAGGAATCACTGTTCCAATATTAAATCACGGGAAATTCACGTACACGTTTTCTGCGAAGAACTTCAATTTTCGATAAATTTAGCAAAATTAACGAGGAAATGATCAGAACATTATATAATGATAACCTGGAAAAAATTGTTTGGTTACCTATGCTAAGAGAACAGTTAGGTTGAACAAATATTTTACTATATCACATAATGAAAACAACTTGTCATGTTTAAATCATATTTATAAAAGTGGTGATATATAAACAAACTTTATACCCACTTTCTGACACGGTATAATCAATTTTTACTCAATCTTATTCTTAGTATACATCCTAGAATTGATATTGTAATAAAAATAAATGTAGATGCACAGTAAATTACGTGAAAAATGAACTATCAAAATAAATATATTGCTTTAAAACAAATACTTTATGTAAAATATTTTTCTTTTTATAAATTTTATAATCAAATAAACATGTAACGCTGAAAGTAATTAGATAATATTATATTTCATAAAGTAAATAATATGAATAAACATAACTTATAAATAATATAAATATTAACTTCGTAATTCGACATGCATTGAATGAGAATTGTGAAAAATTGCAATCTATTTCGAAGATAATACAAATAATGACGATAAACTGCTGCACGGCCTATTTATATACAAATGGATCGTTTTAGACTCAATTATAACCATTAAGTTCCATAGCACTTTTTTTTATTTTTTGGTCTTTTTTAGCTTTAAAAACATTTTAAATTTTACTCTAAAAATCTATTTCCATCAAATACTCATTTATAATAAAACGTAACACTTTTTGATGAATATATACTTTCTCAAATAATAAAGCATGGAAAATGTGCATCTTTAAAGAAAATAGAAAATTCAACTCTATTATTGTTTAAAACCTTCGCAACGATCATATCAAAAACCTTCAGAAAATAACAAACGTATACTAAGAAAAGTTTTTCTTTGGAAAAATTACTGTAATTTGGAACAAATGAACTTTATCAAACTAATTTATGCAAATTTTTCTATTATTTTAGGCAAAAGAATATTAAGACAATTCACTATATGTTATAAACTATACTGATTATTTCCTACAGTTGTAAGAAACAATACTAAAATCAGTCTATTTGCTGAAAAATGTAATAATTTCTAATGTGTTAAAACTTTTTCAGTATGCTATTATTCCTCAAATCTTAAGATTATTAAAAGTGTGTCATTTCTTTTTTTTTTATTTACTTTATCTGAAATAAAAATCACGCAATAATGCTAGAGTTATGAATGTTTAAAATTTTCAAATCACCTGTTAGCAAAAAGATAGTGAACACTTTGCTCCCATAAAAGCACCATTACGTTGGCCATTGCAAATATTATGTCAAAAATGCTTTAGATTTTTATCTGAATAAAAAGTAAAACGATTTTACTTTCTATTATTCCATTTATTAACGAAGTTAACGTAATGGTTTTTATGGTATATAATTTGAATGTATTATTTTTTTAAAAATAATTATCAAAATTTACATTGCAGATCAACCTATGCCAAAGTACTTTATAAATCATTTTAAAGATTTCGGCAATTTTTTTAATTGATTTAAATGGCCGTTTATCAATTATCACGTACATTTTCATAATAATATATTGTAGGTCAATAAAACATGAGTCACCCAGAGTAATTAAGGATATTTTTCTGTATTCTCGCACATTCAGTACCGTTTCTTTGTTCAAATCTCCTTAGAAAATTATGTGACAAAAAACTTGAATTTCCAGTTTAGACCCTCCGACGAATCTGCCGAAATAGAAAGTTACTTTTTTACTCCTAAGCGTATTGTTATGACATAAGCACTTTGATACACTTATTTCAGTATCATATATACATTCAGTATACTCTATTATATCACATATTATGCTTACGAAATCGTTATTTAATTTCAACCAAACTTGTACTAATTAAATTAAATTATTCATTTATTATCACTCAGTGCATGTGGTCCTCGCCAATTTATCCGAAGCATAAAATTAAATCGAAATAATATATTCCGCGGTTAAAAAATTAGATATTATTAATTCTCAAAAACGGAGATTCAAAAAATGCAAAAATGCAGTTCATTGTTACGAAATATAAAATTTTCCACGCACATTTTATATTCTAGGAATAATACTGCACTAATTTGCATTCCAAACGACGCTCATAAAAAGTCTAATTCTTCAACCTCGTTAAAGATGCGTGTTTTCAAATGTAAATAAACTGCATGCATGAATCCTCAATCCAATTTTTTTTTATTTAACAAATCCAACTTTTTCCTATTTTATTTTCATCGTGTATGAGTCAGGAAATTGGTCGTCGAAACAGCCATGACATATTGCTTTCTAGAAGATCCTGGGTCTACCTCAATATTCATCCAAAATTCCGCAACGATTAAGGATAACTCATTTGCACTATTATATAAACAAATCGGTTAAATAACGTTTAATCTTTAATAGTTATCGGCAATGCTTTTGCATTACAATGATTTGCTTTTACATTGAAATGATTAATACCTCGGCAAAGTAAACAAATTTTAAACTTTTTAGATTTATGAGAAATTTTATTTAGTTGAGTACACAAATCAATGTATGGACTTTAATTGACAACTCTTCTAGTAGCATATCACACGACCTTTTCGAATATTAATTTATTAAAAGTCAATTCGCATAAAGGAATGAACCAATAATTTATTTTTGCATGCTTATCTCATATCAAATTCGATATTTTTCCTAAAGTCCTAAATTTTAATGTTGTAGAAACCTATTTTGAACAACAGGGATCTTAAAGAGTTTAATTATGATCGTAAAATTCGGAATAGAAAATGTTTTTTATTAAATTTTTCATACGTCAGTGTGCTTGTTTCGAATTTTATTTTACCATTTAACCATCGTAAAAGCTTTCATCTCTGTTCTGCTTTGAAAATGAAATGAAAAAAAAAACGTAAATGATAATAGGCTTTCTTGAAAAAGAAATAATTTGACGAATCGTACGTCAGTAACAAAATATACGAATATAAAATAAAGAAAAAAGAAATGGAAATGCCTTCCCACACGTCAACCAGTTCACCGGCATGGTCGTATAAGAATTCATTCTCCTTTCCCTTCGGCTTAGATACTTCGCTGAGTTCTTTCAACGGTGATCTGCTGATTCGCCAAAACAGAGTGTCGATTAACAAAGTATACACGCTCAGTTGAATCAACACCGAATAAGTGGATGTCAGTGTTTCAAGTGACACTTGAATGTAACATTAAAATTCATATCTTGTGCGGTGCAATAATTTGACAGCAATATCAATTAGCGCACATCTTCCGCTGTTTCAAATCGTGAACAAATTACAAAAAAAAGAGAAACATTTAACGCGAGGAAATTTGGTTTTGTTGAAAAGTAAAAAAGTTGTCTAAAATGTTTTAACGATGTGTGAAGTTGATTATCAAAGTGATATGTTTAAATGACAGTTTGAAGCATTAAAATCTTTTGAAAAGTAAGCCAAATTAAACTTTATCAATATTTTATATTTCATAAATGAAAATCTGTTATATTTCAACAGTAAACATGACTGTGTCGAACATTTTATAATAAGATGATTTTTAATGATTACTAACTTGAAAAAAAATTATGATAAATCATTTTAATTAAATAGTTAAATAAAGCAAGATTATAGAATAAAGTAAGATTATTTTATTAGTCTTTTATCAAAAGCATTTGAAACTTTAAATTTTAAAATAAACAGATATTTATTTGTAAACTGTACAGATTTTTTTCCTGAAGCATTTATTTAATTTTATTCGCAATAAGAAGTAAATAATTATTGCGGAATGTTCAATTAACTGTAAGTAAACATTACAAGTGATGACAGACGTTAAGCATGAAAGTATAGTGTTATATTTTCATTTAGTGTAATAATTTCGCTTTACCATTTCTCATTTGCAATTTCATCGCTTTCAACGTTAATTATGGTTTACTTGGGAACAATAAGTCAACCGCATTATTGTTTTTCATGCTATATCTAGAGACATCGCCTGAATTTTAATGTACTTTATTTTAAACATATAAATGTTTAGTATTACAAATTCAATTTTTTATCGGTATCATTATTTTATAAATAACAAAATTAAAATAATTTAACAAAATAAATATTCTGAAATATTATATATAATTGCAATACAAAGAACTACAAAGGATTTGTTAAATAAAAAAATTTCTTTGTAATGGAATCATTTTCAGAAATAAATTTTTTAAACGGTATTGGTATTTTTATAAAACTATTAAAGACTTTTCACAAGGTCGCAAGATTAAAAATCGTACGAACAAAAGGCGAAGTTTAAACAAAGAATGTTCATATTACCATAGTTGATTTCTATTGTCATTAAATAAAAATATATTTTAAAATATATTGCGACATGTATCATTTGCGTTACAAAATTTATATTTCAAAATGTATTTTCACATATATTTTCAAAGAAATTTTTATTCTTGTAATTATTAAGTTCAATACTTATGATTGAAATTACAATTTTACATATAAAGTTTAATTTCAAAATAGCAAATCAATCTTAAATATTGTCATCTTTATCTCTAATTCTACAGGATATTCCTTATAGATTATTAATATCTTTGTCACGACGAAGAATTTTTGATATTTGGAAAGCAATGTTTAATGTATATTTTAATGTATTCTGTACCAGTATTAAAATTAATTAATTTTACTCTTTCAGTTATTACTTAATTATATTTATCTATTTCTTAATATTTATTAATTAATTAAGAAATAAGAGCTACTTCTCATGAAGAATAAAAAATACAACAATATTTATAGATAATAAGAAAAGCTTGTTTCACACTATATTAATTACTTTTACTTATTGCAACATTTTCTAAAATTATTTAATCATAGCTGCAAGCAATACATTTTAACTACTCCGAAAAGAAAGGATCCATTTAAATCAATATCGCAAAGCATCTAATCCAACATACAACAATTAACTTACTTTAATAAATCTTGCCATTATCCCAATAATCAATGAACTCTGCATAACATGAATAAAACATGACAAGCGTACAACTTCTTATCCACCTCCATCGCAAGCAATGCTACAAAGTCATTTCTTCGCAATAAAAGCGTGCCGTCCTTGAACCGGCAGCTTTCTCGCATTTCATCACTCATCATCCGGGATCAATCGTTTAATCCCCACCGAATCTTTTTTAGCAGCGGACAGTCGGACCGACGAAGTCGAGCGTAATCTCTATCGATTAAATGGCGCCCGAACGAGCGAGCGGTCTATAAAAGAAAGCAACAACTTCCGTGCCGACGCCCCGCCCACGCCATGCCGGTCCACTGGTGTCTGACGCTTTTAATTGGGGTAGCAACCCTGACCCAAGCGGAAGGCAGTTCGAGCATTCCAATTTCCCAAGACCCTCAGAACCGCCGAGCAAACCCGACGAATAACGATGACCAACACGACGTTCCACGGCCAACACTGGCGGACGTCTATCCGCCGATCGCGCCCCAACTGGAGACTCTGGCGCAGGGTCTGAGGGTCCTCGAAGACGGTAGCTGCCGGAAACACAGCGAGCTAATAATCGAGGGCATACGCCGCCTCGACACCTGGGCCGTGCAATTCTACGACTCCACTGGCAAATTTCCAGCGGGCGTCCTCGCCGGCTCCCACTACGAGCTGGGCAATTTCGACGAATGCCTCGACATCGGCTCCGAGCGGGAAGACGGCCCGGTGCCGGCCGGCCTTTCCGCCCAATATTGCCTTGCCGACGTCGACGTCCAGGTAGCCGAGTCGTACCTTGATATGCGCGACGCGATCTGGCGAAAATTCCGGCCGACCAAGGAAAGATACGAGGAATACATTAGGGAGCTGCATTGGGCTGTGTGCGCGCCCGCTTCTTGCACCCCTCGCGAAATCGAGGCGGTGATGGCGGGCATTCTGAAGGCGTCATTCAACGTCTCGGAGGTGCGCCTCGCGCCCCGCATCCAGCCGAGAAACTGTTACAAAAAGCAACCACTTTCCGTCAACACCACCGACATAATTTATGTGTAAGCCGTCGCGAGCTTTTTCAATTTTCATTCCCACTTTCCCCCGTCGCGAGTATCAAGTCAAACACTTTTTGTTCGCTTTTGCAACCGCGCCATTCACGCGTCGAATTCAACAAAATGGGGTGGGGGGAAAAAAATTGGCGCGGTTGTTGCGAGATGAGCCGGGTATCTTGTTAGATGAGGAAGACGTTTGTCGCGCGCTTAGACTTTCACCCGGCCGTTCTTACTTTCATTTTATTGAGAAATTATGCTGATCATCGTGCCTATTTGAATGTTATGTAAGAGCGCTCCGAATGAATTTGGCACGTCTTATGTCACGAGGAGACACGTAATGCTCGGGAAAAATGGAGCTACGAATATTAATGCGGTTTCGGGCAAATCAATTCCTGGATTCACGTTCTATCTTGCGACACTTCGAGGCTTAGATTGTTTGCAACAACGTTATACAATGTTTATATAACGTTTGGCCATCTTGAACTTTTTCTTTTCTTTCTTTTTTTCTTTTGTCTTTTTGTTGTCTTTTCGACATTGATACTCGCTGTAACACAAAAAAGTATAGCCAAATTGATTATTTAAATAAGTTTAATGAAACAGAAATCAATTTAGGACAACAATCTGAAGAAACAAAATTTATTAACTTGTTAATAGAAAATGGACTGTTTTATTTTGCAATTTAAATTGCATTGAATAAAAATTTTTAAGTTAAAAAATTTACGTATTTTAATGAAATTTAGACGTTTCTTTTTATAATCTTCTCTTATAAATATATTAATATTCAAATATTATAATAGTGTTTCACACTTTAAAATAATAATCGAACAAACACGCTGAAAGGAACAACATATTTTTTTGCAATGAAAATTATTTCCTTTTAGATCCGGATTCACTTTAATTCAAATTGTTCGTATTTTTCAGATGCGTATTGCTTTCGATAGCATCAACTGTTGTTACCGGAACAATATTCCACGTGATTTATACGTGGAGAGGGAGTGTACCAAAAGGTACACTTCCGCAAATACTAGTCGCATTTTCATTAATATCTAACTGGAAAAAATTGTGCGGACCGGCTCACAAGGACGATTTAAAGCTGGAATGCATATCGGGTATAAAGTTTCTCTCGATGGTGCTAATCGTCGCGGGACATTCGTTGATATATGTTATTAGCGGGCCGCTAGTGAACGAAAAATTCTGGAAAGACGTATGTCTTGTTACAATATTTTTTTACCTTTAGTTTCGTTTTACTTCATCGATTAATTTTCGATCAATTTTTTTACATTTAGGCGGTCTATAAAGTTGAAAATGCAGTATTTCTCAACAACCCGCTGCTTGTCGATACTTTCCTATTTCTCAGCGGTTTCCTATTCTGTCGTATATTGTTACGTGAATTGGATAAGAGGAAATCCATTAATTTTCTTCTCCTTTATTTTTATCGATACCTGAGGTGAGTGTACAACTGTGTTGCATGCAACTTTTTCTTATAAATAACACTGAAAAGTTGTAATCCAATCTTTTTTCCAACTTAACTTTCCTTGCAATGTTAATATAAATTTAATATTTTCAATGTTGAAATATTGCATAAATGTTGCTAAACATTAATCCTAAACGCTTAGTTAAGGATATACATATTAATACACGTAACTAGCCAACTATTTATGACTTCAATTATTTCTTTTACTTTTTATTGCACAACAATTTAATAAGATATTCACATGATTAAATACCAATTTATTTTATTTTATTATACCATCATTGTCAAGAATTTGGACCTATGACAATTGTATCCATACGTCGATTGATTAGTAATAACCACGACAACGGCACGAGGCGAAAATCTGAATAATTCTATTTACATGTCGGATGTTACTTAATTTATGTCTGAACGTCATACTTCGCACAGGTTGACGCCGGCATATATGGTGGTAGTTGGCCTTTACGTGACTTGGTTATCCAAATTAGATTCCGGCCCGTTTTGGTCGCGAATGCAGCTCGAACAAGAGCGATGCCTCGAATCTTGGTGGACGAATATTCTTTATATCAACAACTACGTCCGCACGGACAAACTGGTAAGTCTCTTACTCGTAGCAGAAAAATCAAACGTCTCTTGCCAAGCAGAATTTCTTGGAATTAAAATTTAAAATTGTTTCCAGTGCATGTTCCAATCGTGGTACCTGTCCGTAGACACTCAACTGTTCATACTTGCTCCAGCCATCATTTATCCACTTTGGAGATGGAGGAAGACCGGGGAAGTAATTTTGGCTAGCATTACAGCCATCTCCGTATTAATACCTTTCTCAATGACTCTCTTAAATAACCTAGATCCTACGTTAATGGTCTATAGACCGTAAGTATCTAATGAATACGATTATATGAAAATTATTGTCAATTGTTCTTTTAAAGGTTTGCTTGTGCAGGGAAGTCAAGGACATTTCGACCAACGAGTATTTTAAGACTACTTATATTAAAACTCACATGAGAGCCAGCGCCTACTGCTTTGGATTGATTTATGGGTACATCGCGTATCGCATTCAAACGTGCGATATTCGCCTTTCAAAGGTACAGTCTGTTAAAAATAAATGACCGAATACGATCGTTTTTTGATAATAACGATTGTTCTTGTTTAATGCTTACACGGAGAAAAATCAATTGAAAAAATACAAGAATGTTAAATCAAATTACTAGCTTTTATTAGTAAACGGGGTATATACTTTGATGGTAATTTGTAGACATGCTCGTTAACAAGTATACGTGTTACGCGCATCATTCTTTTTAACAATATTCAATTACTAAGCTAAAATAGTAATTTTTGTGTGACGTTTTCGAAAATAGAAAGAATATTATTATAAAAATGATAGTTTGGACAAGGGTGTATACCGTTTACTAAAAATCTTAGTAATATTTCTTAATCTTTTCTCTCCGTATAGCTAACAACATTTTGCACGTTTTGTGTTGCAGGGCACCGTGAAAATGAGCTGGTTGTTATGCAGTTTATCTCTGTTGACATCAATGTGCTCAATAAGTGTCTTTTATGGACCGAGACAAAATTACACAGCAATTGAAGCCGCTGTGTATGCAGCTTTACACAGAGTGCTGTGGAGTATTGGAACAGGGTGGATTTTAGTTGCATGTATTACTAATAATTCAGGTATTATATTAAAAAAAGCATTATCGTAGAATAAATAAAGATTACGTGTTAGAATTAAATTTAAATGCAAAATCTTGAATTCTTATTTTAGGTCCGTTAAAAAATTTCCTTAGGTGGAGACCTTTTGTGCCCCTTAGCCGCTTAACTTACACTGCGTATTTGATAAACGGCTTTGTCGAATTGCACAGCTCGTCGACGATAAGGGTTCCTCAGTATTTGAGTCGATATAATTTGGTAATTAATCTTCATTTATTTCTTAAGCTCTTAAGAACATAATTGTGAAGTATCATGTTAAAACTCGATATGAAATGTAATCTGATTTGAAATCAAATAACGATCCATGAACGATATTCATTTTGTTGTTTTCAGCTAAGTAAAGTATTATCTCATCTCCTTTTGACATTTGGGGGTGCTGTTATTTTGTCCATGACATTCGAATCGCCTATTCTGGGAATAGAAAAAATATTTTTAAAAAATGGTATGTAAAATTTGTTGGATTTATACACAGAGAAAAATAAATTGAAAAAAATGTTAGAACAATTTAGTACCTTTTATTAGTAAACGGGATATATACTTAAATTCGTATAATATTCCCCAAACATTAATTTTAAATTTTACATATTTTAATAACTATGATAACTAACAAGTATGTATAATATTATAACAAATATTATTATGAAAATGATAGTTTGAACAAGTGTGTATCCTGTTTATTAAGAATCTTAGTAATTTTTCTTAATTTATTCTCTCTATGTATACTGCTTTAAATGAACTGACAAGTCAAACCTTGTTTTAACAAAAATACTCTTTCATAGAACGTAAATCATCGGAAACCGATTCTATGAAGAAAACTGACAGCGAAGAAACAACGACAACTGACACGTAATTGTTGTGTTAATGAAAAATATATTTTTTATGAAAAGACTGATATTTGAGTTTTTATTGAGTTAAATTTACATAAATATGTAAGAAATTGGAAACGCAGTTTTATTCTTAAAATTATCCATCCACTCAATAAACAACAAAGACAACGATTTCCAACCATATCAGCTTTATTGTATTTCATTTTGATCGTCATCTTCCCAAAGTACACAATTATTCTCCTCTTTTTTCTTACGGTGTAATGCTTTGTAACACTCAAACTGTTCCTCTTCACTAGGCCAATTAAGAATTTCCGATTCTACACCTACTTCTGGTTTTAAGCTTTCTTGCGTCTCTTCAATTTCGATGCTCTTTCCCTGCCAATTATAATTTACTTCGTGTTCTACAGCTTTTTCTCCACTTGGCACAGTATCTTCCTTTACACCATCATCTGACTTAGATGAACTTTCAGGTTTCTTAATTTCTTTTATTGCATATCCAGATGTACCATCTTCTTCCGATCTAGACTTTTGCTGCTGCCACGCTTTTTTAAAAGGATGATCCTGCTCTTGCTCTTGCAACTTTGGTCTTTCTGGTAACAAATATTCTGGATCTTCTTCACTAGCTTGACTTTTAATAATTGATTCTCTTTTAAAGAGTCCCGAAGAAGCACGAGGTACAAGTTCTGAATCTTCACTTTTTTCAGCAAGCTCTCTATCTGGAGACAATTTACTTAAATCTTGTACGGTAATCCTTTTACTATCTTTTCTTAAAACAAAATCAAACGTAGTCACGTCTTCTTCATCAGCCGATGTTATTTGACTACCAGAAGTGACCGATTCTTGTCCCATATCTTTATTCCAACTATCTTCTTCACTTTGCGATACCTCTCTCGGTTCATTTCTGTGAATTCCTTCGTCTTCTGGTTCACTCGGTTCAATAGAAGACCCTAACTGAGAAACTTTAGACACGGTCCAAAAATCCATACTTCCGCTATCTATAGGTTCCTGTAACAAGGCAATCTTGCCTTCGGCGGAGGATCTTCTCCTTAAAGAATCCATTTCCTCATCCTCGATCACATCCGAAAAAGATCCTCTTTTGATTCTCATATCTTCGTCCCAATCTTCTTCGTCGCTGATTCTCGGCGCGACTGCAGGCTTCCTATCTATCTTTCTTTCCCTCTTAACCATTTTTTCGTCTTCACTCCCTGAAGATGGTCCATGGTCAACGAATTCTGGAACTGCAAGTCTGTGAGATCTTGGGGAATAATCGCGCACTTTTTTTACATCTCTGTTTCTTGATAACGATCGTTCTCTACGAACAAACTCCCACGACTGTCCTTCTTCGGAATCTAAACTCGATGGCCTATCCCTAAACTCCATTCTACTTGACCTTCCATAATCCTCTTTATTCGATCTGGTACTCGCTCTTGAAGAAGACCTTTCCCTTCTGCGAATTTCATACTCATCCCCTCTGCTTAAACGCACGTATCTTTCTCGTATGTAAGTTTCATCTCTATCATCTTCTTCATCTTCGAATCTTCTACTCGGACTTCTGGAATAAGACCTTGGCTCTTCGGAATCATAAGCATCGCTTCTAATCAAAGATTGTTTCTTCGCTTCCTGCCTCTTTAATTTTGCCTCTTGCGAGTCTTTTTCATAAACTTTTTCATCAAGTAATCTATCTTTGGAATCTTTTCCTTTTGGTTCCGACTCCTTTCCTGCAGTTGTTCCATCGTCTTTTTTCTCGGAAGACTCTGCACCTGATCCTTCATGAGTACATTCGAGGAGAACATTTTTCACCTCTTGCATAGGAATGTCAAAGAATAAGGTAATGACTACGGAAATGAATACGACTATCGCAAACTCTGGAAGATTTATCTGAAAGAAAAAGAGGTCGAGAACGTTCAAATACGCGAAATTTTTTTTATTTTGGTAATCTTAATGATGTATTGAGAACATTTACCGCTCTAAGAATCTCAAATTCAGATGAATATCTCGTCGATGCGACGTTATAGAAAAATACGGCGAACTGCGTCAAGTAAATGGCGTATGATATTCTACTAAATATAATTAACCAGTAGTTGGAGAGCAGTTTATTTATAAAACCTAAAAACAAATTCATTATGAATCACTTTCGTATAGATGTAAATAAGGTCGGTTCATTGTTGACAAAACTTTAATGCTACCTCCATGATTTGTAAAGCAAGCAAAAATGACCCAGCATAGCGCCAATGATGACAGTATTGGACTTATTACCGCGTAACTAGCAGCTTCTTCAATGTCATAAGTATAATCTCTTCTGGCTAATCGCCAGGGTGAAAATATTGACCATGATCCCATAACCGCAGCAATAACCCAACCAAATAAAACAAAAAACTAAAAACATTTAAATCAATATAAATAATTACTTTTTAAATTAATTAAATTAACAGTTGATTTATTCATGGTAAAAGTAAATGGTTCAACTTTCCGCAAAGTTTCAAATTAATTTTCTTCGAGCTAATGCTTTATTTGTATTTACAAACAAAATAACACGACAAAGAAAATAATATAATGCAAAGTAGAAAATTGACGTCAAGTATGAATGTCTGTCATTGTGTAACTTGTCAATAGGCCACCTTTACATCGTATTGCATACAACATTTCTTCTAACAAATGCGAGGAAAGTATTACTTTACAAAAGCCCTGTGTGGCAGTCAGTAGGACTTTCACTGCAATATTGTGAAAAATATATTATAATCCATTAAGAAGACATATGTTATAATCTAAATAACAACAAAACTGTAACTATCTTCGAAAGGTCTTATATACTTTTCATTACCTCATGTTATATTAGATCTGAAACTTGTTAAAACATCTCGAAAGTTTCTATGTACTTCTCTCCAAATAAATGCTGAATTATTTAACCTTTTACATAAAAACTTCAGATGCAAAGTAACGTCGTAAATCAAAAGTTGTGGCAAAATAGTGGTTCGTGTTTAAAATATTGCAGTGAACAAATGACAAATTTCACTAAACTAATATGTTACGTATTCAAACTCTTTACATTTATCACTCTTCTATTATTTATTAATTCGTTTAAATTTACTAGCTCTTTACAGCTCGTGTTTACTTTTAATAAGTATGACTATTTTCCGTACCTTATGGATGTGTACATTTTTGCCAGCATATTGTAAAAATACTCCAAGTACTATTCCGAGTAAATAAGGAGTAGCTCTATGCATAGATAATACGTATGTTAAATTTGCAGTCTTGTAAAGTTGTCTTAATCTAAAAAAATTTCAATAAACATAACTCCATTGCATAAACAAATAAATTAACTTACTTTTCTTATGTATTGTTTATCTATTACTAAATTAAGTAATAAAATAATTCCCACAATTATTACAACAGTACGTTAATAATAAGTCTGTAATAATAATTACAAGTAATATTATTTCGTATAATGATTACACAGAGCAATTGCCCCATCAGAATAAGAGAATCAATGAGATCATTGTTCATGAACTAAAATGAATTAGACAGAAACAGTGACAACTCGGCGTAATATATTTAGGATATACCGTATATGGGTAAATAGAACAGCATCATGCATAAACGTATTTGATGATATGATAACACTGTTAAATCATCGAGTCACAGTTTAAGCCTCCATACTTTAATTGCAAAATGAATGAGTAATTACATTTCAAAGCCATCAATTGCGAATGTAATTTTACTTTAATGAATACGAAAACAAAAGCAAATTAAAACAAATTAGCCGTATCTTAAAAATTATTGATTAATAACTAATTATTATTCGTTTTAATTGTTAATTGAATAGATAAAAATCTTACGTCATTCCATGGAAGATGACTAAAGATAAATTATTGTACGCGACGGCGAAGTAGCGTAGTGTTGCCGAAACTTGGAGTAAGAAAAATATCAAAAGTGCGCCAATGACGGGTTTGGCACGTAGAAAATAAACTAGTATCGGTGCAGCAAGGGACAATTGCATATCCAGTGCCAGTTGGTGAGTGTGTGTTGCGCACTGAAAGGAAACGGTTTTTCAATATTTGAATGAAGTACACATTGTTAAGCTACCAAAAATATACCATTTCTTCGAAAGGGAAAAAATTCTGAATGTAGAGTAAATTTGTCCAAGCGTTTTTTTTGCAGATATCTGCGTTCGCTTTTATTACGCTGTTCCACTGCGGACCTGAACCGACGTGCTCCATCACAAAAGTGTACCAAAAAATAATTACAAGCAGTGATGGAGTAAGCCTAAAAAATAAAAACAAATACGGATAAATCTGTAATTGACTTGTCATCTTATAAATAATACAAATTACTTTCGCGCATAAAAATGAGTAAATAAACAAACCTCTTCCTGAAAATGAAAATTTAACAGATTTGCGTAATTATTAAGTCGTCTGAAATGAATTAATTAATGTGCCTGCAATTACAAACGAGCGACTCAACATAATTGCTCGTAAACAAATCAACATCGACATAAATAAATGCAATTGAAATGAATTCAAAAATTATTGATCGTACATAAAATTAATTAATACAACTGCGTTTCACTCGTTGATTGTAACGCATGAAAAAAATATGACTGTCGATATGCATTATTCTGACGTTTGTCATCTTAAGGGTGCCAATCAGACTACATCTTACCCTATACTTTAAACTTCAATAACCCATTGAAACCTTCAATTCGTCCGTGCTCTCAATCTCAATATGACATTCAGAGCGTATGAATGCAGTTTAATTTTCAAAATTCAGCGTAAAGATCATCGTCACCTTTCAAATGACTCAATTATCATCTTTTTAAATGACTACACGTACGAAACAATTGCGCTGGAATATTTCTAAATTAAAATTCTTTTCAATTTACTGCAACGTTATTTATATTATAATATAAATTTTATGCGGACTGCAATATAATGTACTGAATAGTTTGCGCAATTTCGAAACCATCAGCAATTATCGCGAATGGTTGAATATGAGTCTATTATCTAACAGTAATCGAATTTAATAGTTACCTAATATATCTGGTAACGAATCGACAGAACCATCGTATTTCACCGCGAACAGTCAATTCCTTGGCCATGTTGTAGGCAGTGAGCACTCCGCTAAGGAGCAAAAATGAATCCGTGTAAACCAACGAGACTCTCAGGATAGAGCTGATCGGATTATTCGCAACCTGTTTCGAGGACAATTAATGCCGAGGCCATTAAATCGAAATGACCGTCCTCGCGGAGAACGCAGGACCCTGAGGAAGGTTCGTACCTCGGTAAGTGTTACACGATTTGCGTATGGCATTCTGCAAGTTGGAATCAATTTGTGTGCTATGTATAAGGCTACCGTGGATAAAGACCTGATCCCATGAATACACGTCACGTCTTCAGGAAACGCCGCATTGTCTTTCAATAAAGCCCTAATGTTCCTTTGTAGAGAGAAAGACATTATTATTCGTTCAGCATAGTTTCCTGCGAATACAATTCAATTATTATTTGCAATTCAACTTTATTTGCGTGATCGATTTGTTGCATTCTATTTGCCAACCTTTTTCTTCACCCCTTACGAAGTAATCTCGAATTGATGCTGTTATCACCAGGCAAAGTATCATCGCATAAAAATATCTGCAAATAAATTATTTAAATCACTCCAAACGGCTTCGGTGACATTTTTATTATCTTTCGGATTATATTAGTTATTATTTATATATAAATAATATATAATATTAAAAAACGACACATTTCTAAAGTTTATCTCGTGACAGCGGTAAAACAGTATAATATTTTTAAATAAATAAATAAAATTATTATTTACTATACGTGCATAATTTAACGGAGTACATAAACTAACTATTTGTATTTGCATAACATAAACATATTTGCAATTATTTTTAATAATTTTTTTATAGTTTATATATATGAAAAATTACAAACAAATGAGTTGTTCAAATTTTTATTTGATTTATAATATATCTGTATATGCCTATATATCTAATTTATAATATATCTTTGTTTGAAACATTTATTTATTACTCTAGTTTTGTAATTAATTGCTTTCCGCGTATTTAACTTCACTGTAATTTCTTTTCCATTGAATTGTGATTTCAACAGCATGTAAATAAAAACTGGACTCTCAAATCAAATTCCATGAAGTGAATAAACAAAATAGAACGTGGTACGTAAACTTACAAAACGCCAATCGTCTCTTTGGTGAAGCCTTGAGATTTTTGTTTCACGTAGCACATATTGGGGTCCACATCAATAGAAAACTTGATGCCCAACGTTGAATTGTACGGCTGCAATGCATCTTCCACAGCCTTTTTAGCATCATCTGCTGAGCACGCTGCCGGAAGACACAAAGCCCAATTTATCGTCGTGAATCGCGGAATGAAATGGCCCGGCTGGAAGATTAATAAAAGTTTAAAACGCGCGGAAATGCATTGTTTTATTGAAATAAACAAGTCACGAGAATAATTCAACGAGCATAACATGAGAAAGTATGAGAAAAATGTGCATTTACCACTGACGAAATACCCTGCCAATGTTGCCAACAATTAAAGTACTCACATCATGCATATTTCCTCTTATAAAAGCACGGCTTTGCATCAGGTTTTCTGGTACTTTCATATGTGGACGAATGGCATGCAGATCCACAGTCGCAAGGCAATACTTGCCTTGAATTTTTATGATTTGTTCGTTGATTTTAACACGAGTCGATATACCAAGACACTGATCGAAATCACCGAATTGATTGACGTTTCCGCGCAGCAAACCTGCCGGTATCTTGGCCGTTGAATCCAGCACTGCAAACAGTCGAGCAAACGCATCATTTGTCCGTGTTCCGCTAAGCATTATGAACATTAATGTCAAACGATTTTCTTCCTCTGGAGAAGGCGCAACGTGACGGAAATTAATAATAACGAGAGCCGAAATATTGCACTCGGTGTAACGAGCTTTATTTCAATTAGGCGCATAACCCGAGAGAAATTTATTAGTAGTAATTTATTAGTACTATATTTTATAAAAACTCGAGAATATATATGTGCGTACTTATAGTATTTATAATAATGTGATATATCTAAAAAAAAAAAAATAAAATAATAGAATAAATTTAGGTGTTGCTTCACAAATATCCAGAATTGGAAACGTTTAGGCCACGCCCCTCTCGCATTCACACTACAATTTGACGAAGATGAATACTTTTCGAATCAATGACGTAAAGTAGTGGTAAAGCGTGCAACTGGTGGACTATAAGGTAATGGTTTTTATTCTTTAATAATGGCATTTTTCTAATACTTTCTAATTATGTATTTCATAAGTTTTACTATATCGTATTATAAGGAATACTATAAATGCGTACATTTCTCCAGGTTATTATAAAATATAATAACAGCTACTAATAAATTTCTCTCGGTGTAAAAGAGTAATAAATTCGGTCACGTATCATTAATTGCGTGTCACGTGCAATTTAACTCACTTTGTAGCGCCCACAACTTAAAACCTCGTAATTGTCGGAGAAAAATTTTGCCGTGTTGTTGACACGCGGAATCCTCGACAGCTGTGAAATTTAGCACGAAGGTTGGCACGCTAAGAATCGCGTCATTCAACTCAGCTAACGTAATTGGACCATCGCTTCGTTTTTTCGGCTTCGCAGTGGCATGCTTCGCTGAAATTTCAAACGGCACAAATCTTACAATAGAATTTCAACTTGGCGCGTTATGTATCGATGAGTCGACAAGTGAACGGATGTTACACATACAGAGAAATGGAAATAATCAATATATCAAATTGAAAGCCCAGAGTCGCGGGTAACTTTTTAAAACGGGAAATGAGTTCTCGTTGAGTTGCGCTAAATCCTCATCCATTGAATAACAATTCTTGGAATATCAAAATCGAAAATGCAGAGTTAGGTTTTGTATTATTTATAGACAGTTATATATTTCATCTGGTGTTGTTTTAAAGTTCTGATTTATGTCATGTTATTATCTTTTACGTGCAATTTTATGCCGGGTTGTTCCAAATCTGCGGCATCGTGCATTGGCGAACTCGAGACGCAATTTAGAATGAAACAACGATAATCTCGAAAGATTGTTGGTTTAATGAGTTTCAGTGGTACTTTTAATACAATAATTGCTAACAAAATTCGAATATTTTAATTTAATAATTTTAATGATTCAATAATGTATAACTATATTTTTATAAAAAATATCTTACTGTTTTATTTATTATATATTTATGAATTTTAAAAATTTAGAACTTACAAATTTTGTTACATATATCGTATGTTTGAAATACCTTTTCACATATGAATATATTAAAAATAAAAGACTTCTTTCTACAAAAGTAGTTTGATCTATTTTTGAAAATACCATGTTGACTTTATTAAGCCGTATGAGTAAAATTAACTGTAAAATGTATATCCCCTTGCCGCGTATAAAAAAGATACGCATCTTTTAATACGTTACTAAGAATTTAAATACCGAATGCTACATTTGTAAATTTTCAAAATAAATTTTCTGTTATGAAGTATAATTTAAATACAAATTATATTTTTGTTACAATCTAATACAGTGATAAATAATAAAAATTGTATATGTATCTATATTTCGATATATTACTATATCTAATTATTAATAATTACTATCATCTACTTAAAATAATTTAATTTTGCAAAAATAACGTTAATAAATTACGACTGAGGTATATAATTAAAGATCGCTTCAAATATTTCAAAATTACAATTTTCATAAAAATAAAAAAAATTAATCACAATAAAAAATTAAATTAAAGTGATTAACAAAATAGAGTAAATTCCTAATTTCTTGTTTCTGAAAATCGATAATCATGTCAGTTCTAAAAATATGTCTCAGAGAAAGCTCGTTAGCTAACAAGAACAGTGTGGTCTTGAATTCAGAAATAACAATCAAACTTTATGGGTTTCTAGAGTTTCTTTTTATAGATCAACCCGTATATATGTTTATTAAAATCTTAATTATTTATATCGGTACTTCTGATAAAAAGTAATAAAAAAAATAAAACAAATTTTAGCGAATGCGAAAATATAATTGTACACAAAAAGAAGCCACTGCGTTTTCATGGAAGAAGCTTAAGCTATGATTTCGAACAATTTTACATCCACGATCAAAACTTCATATGAAAAACACAATCACTTAACACTTACCATCAACTTGTTGGGATTTAGAAACTTTTGGTTTTGTTGTCGTTTCCGTCAATTTGCCGACGGGATTTTGCTTACTAGACTTTGATACTGTCGACTGCGGTACGATTTTCGGCACAACTTTAGTAGTATCTGATTTCGTGATATTCTTGGGCTTCGGTCTCAAACTAGACGTACTATTTGCTTCTTTGTTTTTCGACATCGGTTTTACAGCTTCAGTGTGTTTTGTATTATCAGTCAACTTCACTGGCTGTACCACCGGGCTTTCCTTTATAACAGACACAACAGGGGCTTCCGCATATTTTGGAGACGATGCGTTTGCTTTTCTGATTTTATCCTTATCAGCGTATTTCACTTTTTCGAGCTTTCGCAAAGGTTGAGGGACAGACTCGGTTTTAACTTCAGGTTTCAATTCAACATTTCCTTTAACATTTTCCGGTTTATCCACTTTTTCTAATTTGGAATAATTTCCAGACTTTATACTGTCACCCTTGTCATCAGTTTTAGCTTCTTCATCTTCATCCGAACATTCAATATCATCATCTGCGGAAACAATTTTAGATACTACCTCAGATTTATCTTCTTCACTCCGCACTGTAATTGATTTCTCATCTACCTTATCATCGGATTTATCTTCAGATTTATCTTGTTCTTCTTTACTATTTTTAGTATCTGTATCTTCACTATTTTCTTCAATTTCTTCTTCGCTATCTTCTTTAGAATGAATCTTTGTCGTAATGTTTAACTTATTCTCATTACTATCTTCTTCTTCTGTCTCTACCTTTCTGTCTTTATCATCATCATCATCGTCGTCGTCATCATCATCATTTTTAGAATTGTCTTTACCATCTTTATCATCTTCGTCATCGTCATCGTCATCATCATTATAATTATCATTACTATCATCATCATCATCACCGTTCTCTTTGCTATGAACACTATCAACTTCGGCGCTAAGTTCATCTTCAACCACCGCATCCTCCTCCTCATCACTGTCGTCTTCCTTTTTGTCTGGCCCAGGCTCCGTCCTCGCACTTTTTACGTTTGACCTGACAGTAACCTTCTCCTCACTTTGGCCCCCCTCGTCGTCATTGTGCACGTCGACAGGTGGCCGCTGAATCTTGGCAAACGTCCCTCGAATGCTCACTCTCTCCAACTTCCTGCGATGCAGGTGCGTCGTCGGTGCAGCCGGGCATTTTCCCGTGGCGGACGCGCACGTACCGCGGTTCTGTTCCACTTGTCCAACATCGCGGATCTTGAACGCGCGGCCGTCGTACAGCAAGATGACGGCCAGAATCGCGAAAACGGCGGCGCACTTGCCCAGCACGGGCGCAGCCATCTCACAAGGAATTTCACATTTGAAACCCGGCGCAACGTTGGTCCAGAATTATTCGGGCGGGAGCATTCGAGGCGTACCGTAGGCTCGTTAATTGTCGTTCGAATATGATTTGAATGTCGGCAAAGGCACTCGAAAATGTCGTGAGACTGCGGTTGGACCGTACGAAGCAACAACCGGATGTCTGGATGGTCGCGGGCTCTGATACCTTCCCGGCTGTTCCACGCAGAATTAGAGCACATGGCAACCTCCCAAGGCAGCCCAGAAGGAGTTTTATTTAGCACCAACATTTCGAGTTAAGAGGCTAGTCGGAGCTAAGAGCCCGACGTGAGCGCCACGCCGCGTTACATAACACCGGCGGATAACTTTTTAGATCTCTTTCCGTGTGCGCCGCGGCACGTATTCTTTTTCGACCTCCTCAAATGATTTTAGGCTCACTAACATAGCACTGAAGAAATTTGGAATTTTGAAAATCAGATGGTTGATGTGCCAGTTATTGGAACTCATTTGGATGACCTTCAGAGAATTGAAAGGATTTTAAAGAGTTGTAATGAGTTACAGAAATTTTCTTGTTTACAATTTAACAAATTTTAGAAGCGAGAATATATTTATATTGAGACAGTTACAGATTTGTTTATGAATAATAAATTAATTGTATAAAATTATTTATGTAAGTTGAAGAATATTGTAAAAAACTTTATTTGATTAATTATGCTCCTCGAAATGTAGTTGGATCGTAAGTAATTTACATCAAATGTGTATAATCTGGCTAATTTCTAAGAAAAAATTTGTTTAATGGAAGTTTAAAGCAAGATTCAAGTGTACTGTTTCCTTTACTAAATTAAGTATTCAGATAGTCATAAATTATTGTTAAAGAATTACTAAACTGCATCATACAGAATTCTTTCGATTAAACCCTGCACGCTATATTAACTCTATTGATCGTTATAAATTTTATGAGTTTTCAACAACAAAATATTATTTCCTGTTCTTCATGTTTAATATAAGATATAAAGTGTACATAATTAAAATTTTTCTTTAATTCATTAATTTTTGATGTATGTATAATTTCGATATCGATAATAAAAACATGTGTATTTCTTACAAAAATATGTTTTAAATCATTTTTGTCTGTAACGATAATGGATTCCAATGTATAAGCCTACTATTTCTTAATTCTATTTAAAGCTGACATTTTTACGCAAAGAAATAAACAGACTAGCTAAATTTATTTCGTTCGAAGTTTTATTTTATCTTCAAAGCGATATCATCGGAAGCATGAGACTTGTAAGTCTATCATTCTAAACCTACGATTACAAAGGCATCCAGAAGAACGTTACTGTCCAAGTACCATGCGTATCAGAAATCAAACTTGAAAATGCAGAGAATGTTTCGTAATGCCTAATAAAATTCAACTAAAACAATATTTGTAATTGTTTCCAAATCAAATATAAATAAAAGATATTTGGTTATATTAATTAATCTGTAATTAAAAAATGTATACAATTATATTATATTTTTATACAATTCAAAATATGACGAGATAAATAAAATAAACATAGTAAAAACTCTTAAATAATAATGATGGTTAAGTATTTTTATACGTACATATACTTAAAAAATGTTTATTAAGAACGTAGTTAATTTAAATTTATAAAGCATGAAATCGATAGTTTATATTTTCTTAATATAAATCAACATTTTTTTTTATTTTTGTGGAACATTTAAAAGATATCGAAAATACAAAGACAATAAAGTAAGTAAATCCAAAAATAATAGATATTCCTCATCATATAAGAATAGCAGTAATAAATCAATGCGGAAAAAGATGGACACGCTCATCTTTGAGGTATGGAATCAATGTGGATTTAAAATTCTATAACGTAAATTCAGCGTGGACTTTCAAAAAATAAAATTCACAAATTTAATTGAAATTAATATTTAAAAACATATACAAAATATTTATGAATATATCAAATTAAACGTCCGACGTGTTTCCAAAATATTCATAAAGTTCTCAATGTAAATTTTGAAAAGAAAACGTTCGCATACCTTTAAAATTGAAACTAAATATTATAAATAAACACCTAACAATAACAGACAAACGAAGAATCAAAAAAGTCAGAAAAACGTGAAATTGATAGATATTCTAAATTGACCCGGCTTCCCCGGTAAAGGTGCATTTGTGCTAAATCAGCGCACCATCTGTTTTCATTGAAACTAGTTGACTGTAAAACAACGAAATGCATACATCTAGTAGGTTTAACGTAGCAAGTTACATGCCACTGCGAAAGTTGACTAAAATGTATAACAGTACACGTCGTAAATTAAGCACAATAAAATTCGCTTCAGCAGCGAAGGTACATTGAAATTGATTTTTGTTGCAATTTTTGTATTTCCCTCACATAATCTTTCTTCATTTTCCTCCAGGAAAAATGATTTTATCAAATACTAATAATCTGAAACTGCAAGAATATAAAATTCATCGCTAAAATTTTATTCACAATGATGGTTTTTTCAATGTGAAACTACAACAAGAAAAATTTATTAATAATTGCTACTATATTTCATTATAATTCGGAAATACGTGTACATTTATAATATATGATATAATATGATATAGAATTTTTAAATAATACTAAAAAAACATTTAATCAGTAAATAAAACTCGTTACTTCACAGTCACCAATCGAACCTTTTACTACCACTCTCGCATTGACACTAGAGTTTGATGAAGGCCAATGGTTTTCCAAGCAGCGGCTTAGAGTGGTGGTAATGCGTGCGACTGGTGGACTATAAGGTAACGAGTTCTATCCTTTAATAACGACATTTTTACAAAAATATTTTTCTTAAAGTGTGTTTCATAAAATTTACTATATCGTATTATAAAAAAGCTTACAAATACACATATATCCCCGAGTTATTATATAATATAGTAACAACTATTATTAAGTTTCTCTCAATGTAATGTAATTGGTTTAATTATTGATTCTTTTAATCGAAAAGTGCTGGGAGCTAACCTTTCTATCTGAATGAAAGTAAATTAACGGAGCTTAACGAAATATTTCAGAAACAATTTATCAGACTAATCGTAACCAATTGCATAACTCGAATTAAATTCGAGGAGGCGGAATTGAGACGGTAAGAACCTAAGCGGGCATTTCTTGAAAAGATAAGCGCGAGGTTCGAGGCTGACAGAAGACTTCTGGAAATGCGAACGTTCTTGACTTCCACTGGCAGTGAGAGGTCAGTGTTTTAAAGAAGACCGTACGACACGGGCGCGCGTAATCGTCCAGACGTTTATTATTCCGCGTAAATATTTGGCTGCATTATTTCGGCACGTTTACATTGCACTTTGAATTCTTCGTTCACATGTGCACGAATAATCCGGCCGGACCGGAGGCACGAATTCAGTACAAGCCACTGGAATAGCGAAGGAAAAACAATTATGTGACGCCGATATCTGTGAAAGGAATCATTCTTAAACGTTTCCATTGGTTTCGACACGTGTGTTTGTTCACGTTGTAACGATTCTTTATGTGATCTAACATTTTTTATTATTTTTTTATCCTTTTCTGACACGAATGAAGTTTTTAATAATATCAAAATTAACCGCGATACGACGGACAGAAAATTTGCATTGTTTTCAAATAGTTCAAACTAAAAGACATACCCATAATTAATCAATCTTTTACTATAAAAACGATCGTTGTTTAATTTTGTAAAACTATTGTAATTTTATACACTTCGAACAACAAATTATATCAAATTATTAAAATAATCATCAAAGAATTATCATTGTTTTACGGTATTTCATTAATGTGTTGAAACTTTTGACATTAAACTATTTAAACAGGTAATTTACTTTTAGTATGGAAATAATTTATATGTATTAAGTTCAATATTACTGTCAAATAATCAATATTAATAGCAGTAAACTCAAATATAGTACAAAATGTATAAATTTTCTATAAAATGCAAGTACGGTGCAGTTTACACGTGAAAGAATTTATTCTCTTTTTCTCTTCATTAAAGAAACTTTTTTGCATAACAGAGTAATTCACATTTTGATAAACAATGTATAAAATAATGAAAAGAATTTAATTCTTATTTTAACTAAAAATTGTAATTTATATTACGAATCTTATATGTTTTATCCGGAAAATCTGTTAAAAGATAATTTCGATAACGATAATAATGCAATATTAATTAATGACATTCAAATATTAGTAAATATCATATTAACTGCGCGGTATTTAATTCGCTCTTAATGCATTATACATTCAGTAACCGAAGTATAAATCTGATGTTATTGTTAACAACTTTGACGGGCTATTTGTTATTATATTTATTTCGATCAAATTAGGTTATCAACTAATTAATTATCTGTGGTTCAAATTTTACATCTACATACTCATTCGACTGGCTTTGTAACATAAATGGTGGTGTTCTGTTTGGGAAATTTCATGTGTGTTTATATTAAATTTAATTTCGGACTTTAGTTCTACAAATGTGTCAATCGAATTGTTTACTTCAGTTAATTATAACTACATCAAACGTGAGCATTCACAAACAAGCAACTTGACATAACCATTAAAAATGATCCTAACAATACGTAAACAAAGTCAATGTTCGATATAAGTGATCATCTTTTTAAGAAATTTCATGCTGAATGTTACACTGTGAAACATTTCTTTGGAAAAATTACAATAGTGTACAACAAACGAACCTAATTGATTTTTGCAAAATTCCTTTTATTTTGGGAAAAATAATATTAAGATTACCCTTTTTAAGAGATAAACTAATAAAAATATACCTAAATTAACTTAATAAAGATTGATTATTAAAATCTATAATGTAGTGATTTTTGCTAAAAATGTTTCTCATTATACATTTAAAAAATAAACATTAAAAAACAAGCGAATAAACACATGGAATTACAACATTATTTTGTATCACAACAAAAAACAAATTAGAAACTATATTTATCGTCGCGAAATTATTTGATATCATTTATCAATAGTTGTTTAATTAATTCTCGTTATCACGGCCTATAATATAGGTCAAATAATTTTAGATTTTTCACAAGTATATTTAATAGCAAATAACAACTAGAATGAATTAACGATTTATAATAAATATTTATAATTTGAGGAAGTAAACATTTTTTGACAACATTTCTAGATAACTCCTAAGATATTACTTAAATGTACTTTCAGTCGTGCAGTAAAATGTGTTTAGAATTAATTTCAGACTTTTACGAAAGTATGCGGAATTGCAAATTAATTTTAACATAGAGTGTAGCGTGCTTCTATGTATCGTATCCCAATTATTCATTAGTATAATAGGTAAAGTACACAAACGCGTCACCATCTCTATCATGTATAGTAAATTGTATCACAAACCAAAATGAAATAACGGTATTAAGTGTGCACGCAAAATTAATTTGCTTGATCAACTGCGCTTGTTATTAAAAATTTCGTTAACAACAAATTATTAAGTTTTAAAAGTAAAACACAAAACCTTGCGACATTGTATTATTATAAGTAATTACAAAATTAATCATTTCATATTAATATTCATGAAAATGATCATCTTCGAACTCTCGTCGAGATATTTGCATAATATTTATGCGACATTTGAACACAACAAAACTATGCAAATTGAAACGATTGGTACTTGGTTCTTAGATTGCAAATTTAAACAACTTATTCTGAACCATAGTGACTATTTTTATTCAATATTTGCATATAACTGCTTTAGTTTTTAAAACAATGAAATGGAGCGTGTTTCTGATTCTAAATTTTTTTTATGTTACAACTTTAAAACGTAAATGTTAAAATTTGTATTAAAGAATTTAACACATTAATATTGTTTACAAACAAGAAAAATAATATACTTGTAATTTTCGTTAATTGATAACAAATATTGTTTTAGATATTATTAATTACAATATAAAATCAATAAATTATTGTAAATTCAGTGATTTCGCTTTATGAATATTATATTACATAGTTGATATTTTATTTTTCAAAGCTAGAATTCATCTACCGTAACCGACACAGATCTGCATAACGTAATTTAATACTAATGAAAGGTAATGAAATTATATATTTGATCCGTAGCACATTAATTAAAGAGACTTTTACCTTAATTAACAATCTTAGTTGTAAGATATTTACTTACAACCATAAAGGATAACAGATAAAAATTCATATTTACAACGATGTAAAGATTTTTGTTCATTATATACTTTTATAATGATAAGTTATAAAAATCTTCACACATGTTCAATAAATAAATAAATGATTATGTACCAAGTTATTAAGTATCTTTATTTGCATAGCACACGTAGATTAGTTAGTCAATCGTAAAAGCATTGTATAAATAACCTAATTATAAATCCACCGCTGAGAGTGCCCCCCCACGATTACGACTGCTTACATTGTAATTCGTAAAACCAAAAAAACAGTACTGGCTGTTGAAGCACGCATTACGGTATGTTTACCGTATCCAGCAAGTATATTTTCCCAAACATTTGAATTATATTGTCATTATTTAGATTCGTGACATTCTCATTATTTTTACTTAATTAAAAATAATAATCAGATATACCCTCGTAGAAAAATAATATCTCTGTCTCTAAAAATGACTAAGAATCTCCAAAAATCTGAAGTATTTTAGGATATTATAGTTTTAAGAAAGTTTCCCTCAAATTATGGAGAAAAAAACAGAAGCAATTTTTTAAGAACGACATGAAATAAAACTTTATAAAGATCTACGCAATAAAGTGTAAATGTAAAGTAGTTTAAAAATAATCATTTAAAACTGAGTGAAAATAGAAATTTGCACCGTTAAAGTAAGATATAATTTGTATTATATTATTACAGATTGAAAAACGAAAATGTTGGAACCATCGGACCTTCTATACCCTCTAACGATCTTCGCCATCTTCACGACCATTCTTTATTATTACTTCACCTCGACCTTCGACTTTTGGCGGAAACGCGGAGTGCCTTACAGAAAGCCCACAATCATCTTCGGCAATTTTGCGCCCCTCCTGCTGTTCAAGACGTCCCAACCGAATGGTTGCAAAGACATGTACAACTGGTTTAAGGGCGAGCGTTTCTTCGGAGCGTTTCGCGTGCGATCACCAATCCTATTTCTGCGCGACCCGAACTTGATAAAGAGCGTCTGCGTAAAGGACTTCTCGTGCTTTATGAACCGCGCGATCACGGTGAACCCGCAAGATCCTCTGTCGGGACACCTCTTCAACTTGGAAGGCCAACGCTGGAAGGGTCTACGTTCAAAGCTTACGCCCACCTTTTCGTCCGGCAAGCTCAAACAAATGTATTATCTGTTGGTAGAATGTTCGGAGAAAATTCAAGAACTGATAACCGAGGTCGCGACGGGCGATCAAACCATCGTCGAGGTTCGTGAGTTGGCTGCTAACTTTACGATGGATGTAATCGGTAGCTGCGCCTTCGGCATACAGATCAATGCACTCACTGATAAAGATTCCGAGTTCCGAAAGGCCGCTAGGAAGCTTTCAAAACCCAGCTACAAGGCAACTCTGTGGCGAATGCTGAGATCTGCCATGCCAAAATTATACAAGTAAAGAATTATTGATTTTACGCCGCTTCGAACAATGAAGACGAAAATGACGCGTTCCTATTAGAATTTTAGAAGAGCCGAGAAAATTTTCCTTTGGAAAAATTGCCATGATTTAAAGCGAACGAAACTTATCGAGCTGATTTATACCAATTTTACCGTAGTTTGGGGGAAAAGAATAGTAAGATTATTTCAATGTATAAGATAAACTGAGCAGACCATTTCAGTGCATATAAATAAGTGGGGTTGGTTGAGAAGATTGCACTGGCTTTGAATTAAGAAAACGCAAAAGAAAAACTGTTATTATATTGATCAATACACTTTTTTTTTACTTTTAAAAACAATAATGTTTATTCAAAGATGCATCTGAAACAAAATTAAAAACAGTAATATTTTTTGTAATATCTTTCTCAGTGAATGAATTCAAAGAGAGTGATTTATGAAAATAATTGAAAATAGATTTTTCAGTAATAAAATATGCATCATCCATATTAATATCCATATTAATACTATATATAGTAGAAATTAATCTAAACTAAAATTTCATTACCAAAAAAGTTTATTGTTATGACAGTCAAAACACTATAACTGATTTCCAGTGTCGCAATATCACATTTTTAAATATAATAAAAAATCAGCTAAACTATTGAAAATTGAATATTAATTAACGAATCTCTAGTAATCAAAGTATGATTTCTGTAACATTTAATTCCTCGTTAAGTCTTGATTTCAGACAATCCAAAATGCTTGACCTGATTTCTACTTGAAAGTTTGATAAATTAAACCAAAATTTACTCACGAACAATTAATTTCATTACTTTAGTTTATACCTTGTAAAATATTCATTCGAGTTTGTTGGGCACAAATCTACCGAATTTAATTGCTCGAAAGTAATATTTGAACACATCGTATAATAAATTTTCATAAAAAAAAGGCTGAATAAACAAGGACATAATTCAGAACAATGCAGTAACAACTTGCCAAATTGCCGTGGACTAATAGAATTTTTAGTATCTATAATTACGTATAATTACAGGTTCACTGAATTTAAATACGATTTAAAATGTTACGAGTATGCACGATCACTTCTCTAACTAGTATATCATAATAACTACTTCAAATGAGCCAATCGCTGCGAAAATTTGGCAACATTTTCAGCTGCTCAAATATACATATAAATTAAAACTAATATGGATAATTATAATCGTTTTCTATAAATTTCATTGGTAATACCCTATTAAAGTTTACGAGTTCTTTAACGAAATCAGTTCAATAAAATAAATGAATATAGAATGATTTAACTTTAAATTAATTATCACATTAAAAATAAACATTTCTAAGAATACAATCAATTTCATTTCCAGGTTCCTAAAGGTTCAAGTAATTGATCCAGAAGTTACGAAATTCTTCCAAGACATCGTTCCTCAAATAATTCGCCAAAGAGAAGATAATGGAATTAAGAGACACGATTTCATAGACCTGTTAATTGAATTAAAACAAAAAGGATTTTTAAAGACTGATCACGTTGATGATGAAGAGCATCAAGCAGCCAAAGAAATTGGTACATATAAATTGATTATCTTAAATACAATTATTTTTCAACGCCCAATTTGTATTTACCTCTCAAATGAAATATTCAATTCGTTTAATTTGCATTAAAACGTAATTATAATTGTGTTAAAATTAAAATTTAATAAGGCGCGTTCAATTAAAAATAATCAATCAAAAGAATAATTAATTAAAATACTAAACTAGTACAAACTACAATTATATTAAATTTACATTTTTTATCGTTCCTGTTTGCTGTAAATTGTAAATCGTAGACAAAAAGTTATGTTAATTCAATTTTATTTTATAAAGAATTGTTGAGAAATTTCGTTGTAATACGGAATAAGTATTTTAATTTAAATTACTACTAAGGGCCTTATCAGACTTCATAATAGAATATCCTGTAGGGCCCAAAACAATTAGAATAAGAAAGTCTAATAATAACCATATCCGACCCCAGTTTAAAGCGTCACTAGGGATACGTGTGTCAATATCATTGTTCTGATTTGTGTCACTTCATATATGCTTTACATTACACATAAACAAAATAAAATATATTTAACGTAACAAAATTATTTCTAACAAATCAAATGCTTCAAACGTCAATAATATCCCTCAATGTTTGTATTTAAATTTAAGATACAAAATTTTGCAGTGAAACCGATGCCAAATGATTATTCGCAAAGCGTCCCTTTAATTCATTCGGTTTGCCAAGAAAAAATTTAAAAAGAGAGCAAACCGAGACTTAATTGAATTGCATTTACAGAAATTGACGATGACACAATAGCGGCTCAAGCGTTCATCTTCTTCGTGGCCGGATTCGAAACGTCCTCCAATACGATCGCATTTTGCCTGTACGAATTGGCAAGGAATCCAGACATTCAACTCGCCACGAGACACGATATTAATGACGCAATTGAAAGGAACCGCGGAAAATTGACGTACGATGCCATCCAAGAAATGAAATTCCTTGACATGGTTGTTTTGGGTAAATGAAATTTCACATCGGCAAGCCGCGCCGTTTGTCCAATCGCCAATCCCCAATGCCGAGCCTCCTTTTCCTCATTAGTATTCCCGCTTGAGCGCGACGGTCTCCATAAATAACATGTTCATTTGTCGAGAATTTTTCATATTCAGAATAATGCAAGATATTAATGCCACCCCGATATATAGAGACGCTGAGAAAATATCCATCCGCTCCATTTCTTTCGCGGAGATGTGAATACTCCTATCAAATACCAGACAGCAAAGTGGAACTACCAGCAGGTATGAGAGTGGTCATCCCAATTTATGGTATCCATCACGATCCAGATTACTATCCCGAGCCAGAAGCATTCAAGCCCGAAAGATTTACTGATGAAAATAAGCGAACGAGGCACCCGTATACGTACCTTCCTTTCGGCGAGGGACCTCGTAGCTGCATCGGTAAGTATAGGGGAGATTGACCGAGTAAAAGAAATAAGAAGCAAAGATGACGGAACAAGTACTAATGCGGCGAAACAATTTTCCACCCGTGTCAGCACAGTCGAGCGTGCGGAAAAAATGTTCGAGTGGGTTGCCAATTTGGTTTTTTCCCTTTTCAAAAGCTAACGTCCGATGGGATATTTCGTCTCCAAATTTCGACATTAGTCCTTCACTGTGGGGAAAAATCAATTTTAAAGGTGAACAATCGTGCGTTTATCCATTAAGAGGATCCCAAAAGATTATGTCGAATATAAAAATTTATATAACAATTATATTATTAATTTTAATAATCCATAATACACGAGAAAAAGTGATTTTACAGAAATAACATAAAAATAGAAGACGGCAAGATTCGCAACGTGAAGAAAAATGAAAATGATAAATCGATCGCTTTAAAAATGATAAAAAAATAGAAAAGGAAATTACTCACTGGAGATATACATAGAAATTTAAGAGAGGGAGAATCATATTATTAATTCTGACTCTAAAAAACAACTTTACAAACTTTATCTTTATATTTTAATATTTTATCGAATATTTTAGTGTAAACTATCTTGAAAGTATTTTCATTTGTATATACTTTTTACATACTAATTAATCCTACATTTAAGAAATTATAGGGGTTAAAGTTAAATGAAATTAAAATGTAGTTATTACACATGGCCGTTATATTATCATAATTGACAAAACACATTACCTACTAAATCTGGACCCAGGTACGCAAACATGTCATGATAATTGCGTAAATTGTATTTGCGCTTCCTGTTAGTAAAGCTACATCTGAATCCGAATGTACATTTTGCACGACTGTGTTGTAAAGTATTTCCTGCAATAGTTAATTGCAACATTATAGTTCTTATATTATAGATAAAACATTAAAATTTAATAAACAATAATAAATAAAACGTTGTATCACTTACAGGTTCAAGGTTCGCCATGCTGTTAACAAAGGTGGGAATAATTTCTTTCATAATGCATCATCAAGTAGACTTATGCGAAAAATCATCAGTTCCTATAAAATTTAGCAAACATAGTCTCGTTACAGCTAGCCAAAATGGAGTGTGGCTTCGAATATCTTCTTTAACCAAAAAATAACTAACCAGTGTAATATAATCGATGAGTTTACAGTTATAATTTTTGAATAATTGTGTGACTGAGAAAAATATTAGCAATATGTGTAATATTAGCTAACATTACATCCAACTAAAGTATTACCAAATTGATTAATTATACACATATAATAATTCATATGTGACGAGTCTAAGATAAAAATTGTCATCGATGAAACATTGCAAACAATGTCAAAAACTAGACTAAAACAATTATAAAAATCAAAAAAATATTCAAGTATCTTCTTAGATACGTAAAAGATACTTATTACAAATGTACTTCTCTGATTATATCAGATATTTTTATTAATACTAATGTTTCTTATTGAAATAAATACAAAATATACACAAGCTAATATTTTTTAATTTATAATTAACGTAGAAAAAAGTTGTTTTTCGTATAATTTTGTAATATGTTTTTTAGGCATTTAGATTAAAATTATTTTTTCTACTTTAAACTTAATAATAATTTATTTATATTATAAAGAAGACTGTAAAGATTAAATAACAATTTTATATTTGAAGGGTATAAAGTATACTTAATAAAAAATAAAAATTATTATTGTATATGTAATTTTGCAGTAATAAAAAACAACTGTTAAAAATATATATGTTGTGTATATCTTTAATATCATAATATCAATTACCAAGCTTACACAATGTAATTTTTTGACAAGATATAAAGTCTATACTAACTAGACGGAAAAGAATTGACTTGTAAATTCTACAAAGAAAATTTAATTCTCCGTAGCAATGTACTTTTGTAAATTGTATGTTTAATATTATATTTAAAACATATTTTCTTATAGTATATTCTTATGGTGTGTGAAAGATAGAACAGAATAATCTGATTCACACCGAAGACAAAATGGGATTTCCCCATATAAATTCATATGTATAAATTACATGCATATTAGATACGATATTTCAGATTAGGTGGTTACCAAATTCAATTTTTTTCCGTGTATATACTCATATATTAACAATAGTAGGATCTCACGATTTTCATTATAAAATTTAATCTCACAATATTTAGCTATGAAATATGAGTATCGAATTGCCACGCGCAAATATTGCACTGTCTAACTTCATCGATTTAATAAACATACAAAAGCATATCAAAATGTTATCGCACTAAATAATTCGATACTTAGATTTCGATTGAGATCTCGAATATTACGTAATCTGCCTAAATAAAATATTACGCAATGGACGAACGATCTCAAAAGACTAAATTAATGCGTCTAATCACTGTCGTTATAATTATTTGGTTTCAAAATAAATCCCGTTTAATACTCTTGACGCTCGCATAAGTTCGCCTTCGAAGCTTTGTAAACATTATAAATTACTCTGCATACAAAGTTTGTTGCATAAAAGTGTTAACTTACAATATCAATGATTCGTCAGTACGTTACATTACAAAATTAATACAAATATTTATGCAATTGAATGAGACGATTTTTATTTCATGCATTCGAGTCCCTAACAAGTAACTAATATTTATACATATATATAGCGGAAACGGTGCTTTTGGGGTCGGACATTTGAAAATCCGCCTTTATTTGCATGCAAAACATCCATCGATGGTAGTTTTGAGGTCCGACCCCAAAACTGAAAACGTACGATTGGTACTTTTGAGGACTTTCGGATCAAATACGGTACTGGGCCCCCAAATGTAAGTTTAGTTAGATTTTAAAAGATTTATGGCGGGGTGGCGTAGCCACCCCGCTAAGATTTTTGGATTGGCCAATTTTGAATTTCCCACGTAAATTCAAAATTTATTTGAATT
>JABFPN010000900.1:0-36347 GCA_022817305.1 Leptoteleia sp. ZL-2020
CCCCCCCCCCCTCTCTTTCCCCTCCCCCGAATACCTGTACACGCGTTTCATGCAAATTACATCGCGGAATAACGTGCATATTCAACTTGTAATTGTGAATTTTTTGCCAGATCGATTGTAAATAGTACATGCCTCTTATAACCAGTTACACGGGGAAAATAAAACAGTTAATGTTCCCATAAAAAATTGGATTCGAAAGCCAAAAGACAATTTATGAACATTCTTATGATCAATTATGAAAGAAATATTATAATAAAGCATTTGTTCCGATAAATCTGTGAGAATTCAGATAAATTTATAGGAAAAAGTACTTTGTTTTAGCTTTATTTCATGTTTTATTGTAAGTATGTTTATAAATTGTCTTCTGGGATTGGAAGTTAATTTTTATGGTAAAATTAACCCTTCATTTTTCTGCGTGTAGAGTTTCGAGAAGTCGGTCTAATATTAGACACTTTTCTGCTAATAATACACTGAGAGAAAAAAGTATTAATTTTTAATATAAAGTTTACTAGTTTGGCATTATACTTGCAGAATAACATTATATAGCAAACTAAATTATGGAAATTATTAAATTTAAAAATAAAAAGTTAATAGAATTATAAATCCTCTCCCCAATATTAAGAGGATTTGTATGACTTTTAAACTTTGTGATTAAATTTCGAATGATTGACGTACAGAAGAAATTGATGCTAATGTTAAATGAATTTATTTTGTTTTTTAAAAAAAAGTCTTTTTTTAAAAAAAAAGTAAATCAGTGAAGTATATTTGGTTGAATTAGAATACCAGCTGTAGCTTTTTTTACGCAATCAAATTTGTTGGCGAGTTTTGATACGACCGCGGACAAACAGTCGTTGAGAACGAAGCCCGGGGTATAAGAGATTCGGATGTGCAAACAAATTCATCCGATCTTTCGCGGATGCGCTGCCTGGATCGTTAATAAAAGTAATGTTTTAATTGGAACTTTATTGAAACTCCTTTTTTTTCGCCGCACTCGAGAGTGTTGGGTTTTTCTCCCCGAAACTCAAAAACAGTAAAAGTAAACAGTTATGAAAAAATAATTAAGCGCAATTTTCACCGCGGATATTTCAAAATTAAACAAAGTTTACGGGGTACAATGGTGCAAAATAAACGACAAAAGGCTTAAAACAACAAAAGGAAGCATGAAAACGCTTCTAAAAATAATACGAAGCCAAACCGCTTTCATGAGCATGTAAAAATGATCCCGCGGAAAGGAAAAGCGCGTAATTTAAGGAAAACAACGAAAAAAATAAAAGTGTTTGCGCTCTTTATAATGTTTGAGCTGGGAAATACTTGGCTTTCAAACGAAATATAAATATAAATATGCCCCAGTCGTTGGGGATAAAAAGTGAAGATTTGATTTTAATGCGCGGCGGAGGAAAAGTGATTATCGAGAGGAAAGCTGCTGTTTCGCCCGTGATTTTCATCGGTTAAGATGCTTAGTGTCGCGCTTAGAGGTGGCGAAGCTTAAGCTGACCAAATCAAAGCCCGTCGGGCAAACACAATGTGCCGGACCGCGCGATTGAATCAGTTGAGAAGCAGAAACTTTGCGGCGCACCCTTCAATCATTTCATATTTACTATGATGGAATTCTTTTTAACATTCTTTCCACTTTATGCGAGCAGCGAAATCTACTTCCCTAACGAGAAATGTTTTTCCACGCAATATTTCCATCATATATCAAAATTTGACGTTATATTTTCCTCTTTTACGTAATCTTTATTCATCCACACGTTATCAAACATATAAGTATATTGTATTGTTTAAAGGCCGCTGGAAAACAAATAAACCAGCGTGATAAATCAAATTCTTGTTATTACGAATTATTTACGCGTTATCGTATGCAAATGAAGGTAATCCATCAATTTGTGGTCATGATAATAACTTGGAAATTTTCACCCAAAGTGATACTTACATATTAATTAACAATCAATTTAACCGCGTATTATAACTGTAAACTTTTTCCTTTTTTTCCTTTTCTTTGATTGAAGATACATTAATGAAAGTACATTTCATTAAGCGGAATACGTAGAGTTGAATTGAAAATGTTTTCCTTTTGAAAAGCTGCAAGTCACACAATTCTAATGCTTAAAATGAATGTTTAGAATTTTTAAGATGATTCGTTGGAACTACAGTAGTTTTTATCATAATACCTTATTAACGTCGACAGCAATTTATATTTAATAACACTTGACATTTAAACACCGGAAATTACTCTTCCTTTGTGACAATTCACTGCGATTAATTTCAGATCTTACACTAATTGGAAAGCAGAATTTACCAAATTGGCATTAATAATAAATGAAGAAGTATATTTACATGACACTTAAACAAACAAAAAATGATAAATCGACGTATGAACAATTGGCAGAGATTTACCTTCGCTGTAAATATTCATTTATAAGTGCATCAAAAGATATAAATTACTTTATATATTAATTTTGATTTTAAACTTTGCTTAAGCTCGTATACAGTTTCTAAGAGGAGTATTCAAGACTAGAGCTTTTGTCCTTTTTTAATTTAATTGGAACTTGCCAGTAAATCTAGGAATGTAGAAATGTTCTGTTCTCAAATTTACCGCCAAATAGATATGTATTTTCGGGAACAATTCCCAAAAGTGCCACTTGTCCTCAAAACTCCCATTAAGCTAGTTAACTTAATAGCGGTTTGTTTCCGAAAACACAGTTAGGTAAACTTATGAAGTATGGCATATATGTTTTTTAAACTACGATATTTTGTTTTGGCGTGTGAGTTAATTTATGAAATAAAATTAACGAGCAAAGTTGTGCTAATTTAAAAGCAATGTAAATGCCTATAACTAATAACGCAAAAGTGTGTTGCGTTTTCTAACTTTAAATAAAATTTAAACTAGTATTTTTATACGAAGAGTAATGCTTTTTAATGAATAATTAAGATATAAAGGAGAGACATTAGCATAGCTTTGAGCTTGCGAATGTATAAAAAATAAACGCATATTTATTAATACAATTAATCACTTGTAATAAAACCACTGCACTGTTTATTATGTTTAATATGCCAGTTCGACTAACTGGTTTGTAATAAAAATTAATTCTGAGGTCAGACAGAACTGAGCTGATATGGTCGCGTTACTAAATGAACGCGGTCATTATGTTGATCCAATGTTCATTATGTTAACATTGATTTATGGTGTGACTCTGCTAATTGCCTATTCTTAGTTTAAAATTTTATGAAATTGAATGTATTATTATAGGAGAAAAAGAAATTGATGGCGCAAAAGTGAACAATCTCAATTAGTATTTAAAATAAAGTTATTCTTTCAAAATATAAACCTATTTATTATAAACAAATGAAATTAATATTGATATTCTGAAACGAGTAATAATTAATTGTTTCCAACTATAAATTAACGTAATGCGTAATTGAAATTAATTATCTCCCTCAAGGAACGTAATATTGAAAGCAAAATTAATAAGAAAAAAAAGAAAGTGAATGTTTAAGGGGAAAAAAACATGAAAAACTTTGCACGACATGTGTAATACTTCTGTCGTAAAAAGGAAAATGTATTTTTATCGGCAGTAATATTTATTTTTAACCGTAAGAAAACTACTCGAATAACTTTCAATCTTGATGTCGGAAATTGTTGATACAAGACGAAGGTAATTACAGGCCAGAGATAAGTTATAAAATATATGATAACTTTTTATATATGATGTACAAGCTGACACGAATAAATTCTAGCGGGGGAAAAGTTGTAAAGGAACTAATTATGACGTGATAATTTGACTTGATAAGATATTTCTAACTAAGTTAGGACACACAAAAGGTAAAGTAAAGTACCGATGTCAATCGTGGCACACGTGATAATCGTTTCAAGTACAATAAGAAGGACGTTTACGATAAAAATATATTTGCCAGGACGATATATTTAAGGGGAATGAAAAGCGGGACAGCGCGACAAAGCCAATGCGAGCGATGTAAACGTTCTCAATGAAATTTCATTTGCCGCGCGACGTTATATGGACGTATACAAGTATACATAATTACACGAAGAAAGTCGTTTTTGATGAATCCTTCATACAGCTTTAACATGACATAACCCCCTTTCAAGCCCGTACCAAGTACCACCCCCCTCCTCGGGGGGTTAAGCTCCTCGTATCACCCGGTATGACAAAGTTTCTGGCGTTGTCACGACTCCCGTATAAAGACATCGCTTATGTACATATATCCCCGCAGATATCTATACGTTCATCTACATGCATGCACAGCGCCGTCCTACTACTCCTAAGTAAATTGCGCCACTTTACCGTCTAACGGCGAAACTTTCTTACGCCAAGAGCAACGAGTTGGAAGAACTAACAAAAAGGACGGTGACGAGGACAGCCAATTTATGTAGTTGTTGCTTTCTCTCTTATTAGTCACAGCGATTTAATTCAATGGCGCTGCGTTGTAATTGGGATGCGGAGAGGCAACGCGCCGGTTCGCAAGGACGGGGGCGCTATTTGGATCATTCGGTCAATTTGCGTTATTAATAATTAACCGAGTTCTCCAATTTAACGCGAAAGAACGTTATCACATCGCGCCGGTTAATTAACTGCTACTTAATTTATTGAAATACGTTGGAAAATGAAAATAACCTGGCGCGTTTGCTTTGCCAATTTTGCCAAAATCTACTGGCTGATCCGGAAACTCGTCCAGTTATTAAACTGTCATATTGTTTTTATGAATATATTTACATTGCGGCCACATTGCACGTCCCAAGTCGATGTATCGCATCCAGCCAGCCTCTTCCCCTTCCCCCTTTTTTTTCTCTTTTTTTTTAAACATTTTGATAAAGGGAAAGTTTTCTCGGCGTCCAATACTTGGGGGGGATATTATGAGGCTGGGAAATAAAGTTTTCAGGCAAACTTGTTTCATAGATTTACATAAATGCGTTAAGGAAGTGGCGTTTAACTTATTATGTTACTATCCGACGCTCCTTCTAAACTAATTCGCATTGTATTTAGAGACGAATTTAATATTCGCCTCGCTCAAACTTGTTATTATTTATTAAACTCGTTGAACCAAATCTTGTATCGAACAATGAAAGATTTGCCTGCATTGTCTAACACCTCGAGTTGCCGGGGTATTTGCCAACTTTTCGGAACAATATCGTGTAACGGCTCACGCAAAATGCTGTAAAGTTTCTTACGAGGGAAAAGCACCGCGGCGTGAAATATTTGAAATTTCAGCAATATGGAGGAGCGGGGGGGAATGCTGCAAATGAACTCAGAGAAAAAGTTCACGAGACATCATAAAGCTGCCAGCCGTCATTTTCATCTTCGAGGGAAACACGCCGATTACAGTCAATAGAAGCAAGCACCTTAAAAATTGCACGCGAGTACCCACGGAAGGAGTCCGAGATTTACGATTTTGTCCCGCTCTTTCTCCCGCTATTTCGATAATGGTTCGAGCAAATCTTGCACGTGCCGATGCCTGGTTTTTATTGTGCCGTAATCTGTTTACCCAATCAAAATCTAATAGCGGCTTAATTTTTTAAGACTCGTATCGTGAAAAATTCTTTTAGTGTGCATAAAGGAAAAAAAAGGAGAAAAAAAAGGAATAAAGAACTTTTTATATATTTTACGACATATAAGCGGTACATAATAATTGTGTAAACTTTAACGTGAATATATAATAAATTCTTTCGCGTAAACAATATTTATAAAATTGCGCTATCCAGTAGCTCAATTATCGTTCGGGGAATTACTTTAGTGTAAAACAAGTTGTAAAACATCTTTACGCGGAGAAATTTATTAATTTTCACGTATAAAAAGGAATAACTCATAATACTTATTCGCTAATTAAGCTTTCACCCATAACGGCATAATTTTGCGTCGTTTTTTTTATGGAATTTCCGCGGCAGTTTCAGTGTTTACAGTTTTTTTGCCTCGCAAAATGTCTCGTTGTATCGAAATAATTTTAACTACAAACTGTAATATTTGTAACGTCAACATTATCGCCCGAGTCATATTTTTTTTTCTGTTCTACGTCACGTATTACGGATATATGATTTCAGTGTAATTCGTCGTGCCGCGAGAAACAGAGGCAACAGAAATGGACCTTTCAGTTGCTCTCAAACTGAATAAACAATACATTGCTAAGTATTTCAATTGTCAAGAAAACTGCCTGCTCGAGTTTCATTTCAGATTATATGTACGTCTGTATACACATATATATGTGGGTGTATATATAAGCGTGCACGTATTCACGCACTCTCTCAAAATATACGAATCGATTTGCGGACGTATACAACCGACCTCTCTATTTCATTAGTGAGTAATGTCGTAATGCGTTATGTTTGTACGTGTTCTTTGTTTGCCGAGGGAACTTGCGAGATTGTCGCAACAGTCAGAACTGTAAACTGAATGCACGTGTTGCGCACGTGTTGCGCGCGTGTTACGTTTCTACGTAAGCTTAAATCAAAATTCTGACTTTGCAGAAACTTCCCAAACTCATAAATTCGACTTACATTATTTTTCATTAATGCTAAAGTTCGTTTCGCACGTAATCTAAAGCGAGAACTTTAAAACACTTCTTCAATTATTAGCCGAGTTGGCTATTATCATCTATTCATTTATTAAACTTCTTTAACGCAAATGTATTTCTGTATATTATCTATAACGTCAAGTAAATTTGAAATATTTCACGGAAAAAAAAGAGCCATTGAGAATTACTGTGAAAGATTTCAAAATATTTGAAAATTTGGACATTTTTACTGTGCTGGCACAGTAATTTTTAATGGTTTTCTTATTTTTTCAGTGATCTATATAAATTAACTCCCCTGTACTCTCTATTTAATTTCAACGCATTGGCAAACTTTCATTTCGTTTATTAACACTGGAATGACATAATTATGGTCATACTCGTAAGACAAAACGGTTCGCGGAGTATCAGCTGATTAACGTATTTCTAATCATTAAGCTCCAAGTTTAACCTGATACGTGTTATCTGCAAATTTCACTAGAGAACTTATCAAGCTTGAACAGAAGTACACGATAATCGTGCAATATGATCGTTTAGTAACGCTCATTCACGGGAGTTGAACTTTTTATTTGCTATCATAATATAATGCTGACGTTTAAGTGTTGCTGCTCACACATACATACACACACATACATACATATATATATACAATACAGCGAAACACAATTAATAAGATCAATACGTCTCGATGGAATTAATTGGTATTTGAATACGGAACGTGTCATCAAATTTAACAAACATTTTACTAATCAAACACAAATCTTTGTCCGCGCGGCGAACCTGTGTTACACTTAATAAAATATCGCGACTAATTTGGCGCGCCGTTTCACGTTTCTCTCGAGTCGCATAAATACATACGCCCTATATATATATTTTACATGAGCTGCTTATGTGCTGGACATATGAGAAATGTATACAGCAGATGTAGATGAAGTGACGTATGTACGAGGCGTACCTTTACATATATATATACATATAAAATTTGTACAGCCACAATTTGGAACATTTCCGTCGCGGACGATTAAAACCAAGCCAAAAATAAAAGGACAATGTTGGACGAAATTTTTATAGAAAAACATGCACGCTCGCAGGGGGCCAAAGTAGAAACTCTTCCCCCCAACCCTCTCTCTTGCTCCCTTTTAAAACTTCAAAGTTCAAACTCGAAGAAGCGTTGTACATTAATTGTAACCCTGTTGACTCTATGTAGAATCGGACGGTGGACGAAAATGAGTAAGTTTAAATGAACGGACCGAAACAAGGATCGAGGTTCATTCGCGAAGTTAGGGGGGCGCGGGGGGGTAGTAACAAATGGCGAATAACGTTTTGTAGCACGTCGCGGTAATCCCGGTACAACGACGAGAGGAAAAATAGGGAAAAAGCCGCTCAAGAGCGGTCGGAGGGCGGGAATGGAAAAGCGATCCGAGGTCGAAGAGGAACCCGGGGTAATTCGATGGAACTCGGCACGAACGACCGCTAATTCGATTACCGTCACGAAGGAATCGAGAGAAGGGTTTGCCGGTGTATACACGGCCGATAAACGTCCAATAGCGGAAGCTTCGTTTCAGGACTACGACGGCAAATGGACCGGCGGGCATAAGGAAGAGCTACTCCGTGTGAAATTGCAAATCAATACCGATATCCGAGTGGCCTAGTCCGCAACGCCCTACCATACTCACCGCCGCCCGTTGCCTTTCTTCGTGATCCTCGCGCGTCGCGCCCAAACGACCGAAGAATGCGAGCTCGCGCGCGGGGCCCTACGCGGAGCCGTACGCGCGGTTATCGTGGATCTCGCCGCGGTAAATCGATAGGGCAAGTTTCCATTTGGAACCGCAACGCGCGCAACGAGCTCGAGCAGCTCGCTAATAAAGCCAACGGCTGCGCCACCGAGCCATTCGATAAAAATTAACGCAAAGGCGCCGTGAAAAATGTCTACCACACCGCACGATGAAGCGCTACACTACTGTTATTGTTTACGTTTCAATATATATATATATATTATATTTACGATATTTCACGCGATCTTTTAATATGATCTTCATTTATTGGACTGGGACTTGATATTTCTAAACGGAAAACAAATCTTATTTTATATTAAAACTTATTTTAACCGGATTCTTTTAATAAGTGGATTTACTACTTGATATTTGATAAAAATAATTCCGGTTACTATAGGAATAATATTCTTATCATAAGAGGACTTTTTTGCCATCACTGTTCGTAAAATGTCTCACAAAACACAAGCGGATCCCCTTATGTATTCTATCATCTTTTTCTCAGTGTATTGGGAAAAGAGTTTTTGGAAAAGGGCGCGCAACTAATGACTTTACGATTATTAATTTAGTTTAGTATTATTGAATACTTATATTGTAATGTGATAAATATATAAATCTATTTTTATTACATTGTAACAAAGGGATTGATTTATATTGATTTACAATTAAATGTTCGTACTCGTGTCAATGATGGAGCTTCCGTTTTCAAAAATAAACACAGAGGCAAACCACTCGTAGGGTTCGCTTCAATAATCTAGTGCATTAAAAGTTGTATCAGCTGCGGAACGAGCGTGCGTGATTTAAAGCCAAACTGATGTATCGAGAATAATCGAAGAGTCTGGAATTTTTGAGAAATGCATCAGAATTGACGGGGTCGTGTAAGATTCGGGCAAAAATAATTGGTCAATAGGTGATTCACATACTTCGTGCCCTAGTCAGTTGAGTTATTTTGTCACCAAGTCAAGAGTGCGACTTACATTGCCCGGATCAACGGCTGTTTGACTTGCGTATCATTAACAGCAGAACTAACAAGCCAAATTTAAATAAGCTTATGTTTGCGGGCCGCTAACAATGTTGATCTAGCTGGCACTCGTTACACATAATGTAGGGCCGGATGCGGACATCAATATCCGCGCGAAACAAACGGTTCTGTTTCTATTCCGCGAGTCTAAACGCATATAAATAGACTTTTGTGTATGATTGGGTAGAGCGCGAGCCGATTATGGCACAATTAATAGCGTACTCGTGCCTTAGTAAAATTTGGGTATGACACAATTAATAATGCCCTTCTATTTTCCTAGTGAAAATTGAAACCAGGCTGAAATAAGGACCCGACCAGGCACCCCAACAAGATCAACTTTCCATCAAAAATTTTACGGGGCCCTGGCATGGATGCTATTGTGCCTATTGGTAACGTGACATGCCCGACTGGAACCATACCAATACCTGAAGTTACATCCCCAAAACCTGGTCCCGGCATGGTCCCAACCGGGTTACCTATAATCGATCAGTCAAGTCATGCCCAAGCCACTGAAGGGCCCGATCTAAAACCAGGTAAGCTCGGTTTTATTTTTACTTTGATTAATTATTCAAAATTTGTACCAACAATTTGTATCAACTAAATGAAATCGCGGGATTCGTCAAAACAAATTTATCAACAGATAAGGTATGCTGGTGCGCGATTGGTCGTGCGAGAAGTAATGGGATGTGTGAAAGAGGAAGGTTTAAGGGCCGCGAGCGAAACGTAACGGACTTATCAATTATTTTTACGGCGTGATACATTTCGGATGGATTGGCGCGGCGCTCCCGATGTGCCACGGCATAATATCAAAATAATATTAGCCGTGGGTGGCGCGTTTAATGCATGCACTCGGCCCCGACGGAACCGGCAAATGCACAAAGGTAAGATTGCAAAAATGCGTTAGAAAGTAGCACACCGCTCGGGGCTTGTTGTTGCGGCCGATAAGCGACCGCGAAACCGATAGCGCGCACGCGGCGTTTTCCTTCGGATAAGAAACGCCAGAGGTTGCTCCCCGGATCAGCGGCGTACCCGCGTGTCTAATCGACGTGTACGTATGCCATTAACGGCCGGGCGTCAGCTTCGCCAACAGGAACAAGCGCGCGCGCAAAGACGAAAGAATCGAGCGGACCTAAATATTTCCGACCATTATTGGATATAATTTTTGTGACGTTGCCTTCATTATCGCGAGCTCGCGAGCGCGCTCAAGTATAGTAATCGCCGTCGTACTTTACTGTAGTTTAGATAAAAGTTATTAATGGTGCCAAGCATTTTATTAGCTATAGATTAACTTGACTGTAAAGCACCTGATTTTCGTCGATTTAACTCGAGCGCTATTAGATAACTTTATAATTATTCTACGTCACACACGTTGGCCGCAGTCAACGTGTTTAACGTACGAATTTGCATTTATACCAGTTCAACTATATAATACTGTAGGCATTACTATACGATTTGCAAAAGAATTTTTAGGCAATTCCCACGAGACAATAATGCCATTAAGCGAAAAATGTTGGTTTGTTTCTTTCAACATTTTCGCTCGATGCAAGTTTTATGCGATCGATTTTGCAAGTATTGCTTTTGATCCTATTACTTTGGCCTTAACATTACACGGAATCAACTGACACTTTTAGCTTGTAATATTGGGTGCTTTTTGCTTTACTGGCAATTTTTTTTCTCTACGCGTCACACGTGGAACTACGTTTTCCCAAAACAGCGTGTAAAATTGACAACAACAGCGCGTAGCTAATATGGCAACGGAACATTTTCCTCCGCGCGCGTAAAAGCAAATTTAATTTAATATATTTAAATAAAAAAAGTAAAACAATGGAGGAAAATCCATTTCTTTTACATACATTTTTTACAATGTTTTAACTCAAGTTGTGAAAATAAGATAAAAAAATTATAAAAACGTTTTTTACATCGAAATATTTCATATATTTTAAGCTAAAAGAGTTTTTTGCTTATTTGGTCAGAAAAGTGTTTTTATATATATCCCGAATTTTTTGTTTTATCGCTACATACATACGTAAAATTTTAAACGCACTTTTCTAAAACCAGTGTTGTTGCAGTCACTTCAATTAACTTGTTTTTTTTCTTCATAATATAGTACTTTTTTTCATTAATATTTTTTTTGTACAAAGAAAGCAAATGAAGTTTCATTTTGCATAAAAAAATAACATTCGAACTTTGAATTGTCATTGTTTAATTAGTTGTTATTAATGAAATATTCAATAAATTGTATTAAAGCAAATTCGTATTGTACGCGGCTTTGAAGCGGCAGTGAAACGGCAACGATTGTACGGGAAATCATTGTCAGATTATTGTTGAAAATGACAATAAATAAATACGTAAATAAATAAAGCCGAAAGCTGCATAAAAGAATATTGCTTTGAGATTTGCTTTAAATTAGTGGAGAACCGGGGGGGGGGGGATCAGTATATCGAATGGACATGATCTTCAAAACCACAATTCAATATCAATATCGTTGAAAACGATTTTTAGTCGAAGCGAATGTTGGGGGATAAAAGAATATTGTGAATGTAACGACAATTGTGCGGGACATGCGACCTGAATTGTGGCTATTTCAGTGAGAATGTCACCGATTTGAAGCCGCTATCGTGAATATCGCGGACAGCCTCCCAAGCTCGTGTAAAGATTATTGAATTACACAAACTCGTGGTTCATCTCACCGACAGTCTCGTTCCCGAACGACGATGATGCCATTTGCTCTCAAAGGCTTACAGATTCAACTGTCGATCGGATAACTGGTTTTACTCAGCCGCGAATCATATTACGTGCCTGCGTTCGTCGCTTGTATTATACATTTCACTTTCGCAGAAAGACAGCGCTGTCTGAGACGAATTGAAAATTTAATCACGTACTCGAAAGCTCAAAATAGATAAAAATATCGACAAACGGCTTTCGATACGAAACAAATCTCGGGGAAATTTTTTGACGGCAAATACTAAAATTGTACGTACGACCAAAATATCGTCTTCTTTGCAATTCTACAATTATCATATTACTAATTCATTTATACTATTCCAATATTATCGTTCAGCCAGGAAATCGAGGTTTTCATTTTTTTTCCGCCCAGTTATTAATACACTTCTTAACCAATACACTGAAAAAAATGCGACAGAAAAAATTACCGTCTATATACGTCTTTTTCTAATTTTTTACTGTTTTTTTTTTTAAAGTAACGATACGAGTTTGGAATGTAATGTTTATAGATAGAACAGTAATTTTTTCTTTTAAAAGAAAAACAGTAATTTTTAGCGAATGACGAATATACATCTGATGTACAGTTAAAAGCGGTATTTTTTTTTCTGCTATATTATTCTGGGCGTAGTTAAAAGCGGTGTTAAAACAATTGTTGGTCGCGTGTCGCGTTACGTATGCAAGTGAATAATAATTATCATTTGCAATTTTCTTTACTGCAAATGAACTGCAAATTTCAAACATTTGATTTATTATACAAATGGGGCTGGCATTCAGTTGTACTGCTAATGAAAGATAAATTTGTTCATAATTTTACCTTGCACTCGGAAATGGTTCGCAATATGCTCAGGTTCTGAACTTAACAGACGTTAGCTTGCGAGTGGAAACCGTGCCTGCGTCAAACTTGCGCCCATACGCTAGACGGACGGTATAATTGTAATACGTTAAATATGCGTCTCTCGCTATAATGTACTTGTTCCAGAGCATCATCGCTGATGCTCATTATATCGCCGTTTAGCCGCGTACACGTGTATACCCGAAAAACGTTTTATTTCAGTTTCATCAAACTTGAACGTACACTCCACTTCTTCCCCGTCAAGCATATCCAAGTTAATTCGTACTTTAATAAACATTCACGTTGAAAGTATTGCTTGAAATTGAAATTGAAATAATATTTCTATTGCCCGATTAGTTGTCTGATTAACCCACACTATATATAGAAAGTACTTTGTAATTAAGCCACGAGTTTAACGGTGATTCTAAAGAGAGTAGTATTAATTGAGCCTCTACTATTGAAGTTATAATATTTATTATAATTAATACTCGAATGTGAACGTTTCCAACAATAACGCTCGTTACTCTAATCAGCTAAATCCGGACGCACCTTTGTTTGTCATAAAAAATACCTAATTCAATATTTTCGACCGTGCAAATGAAGTTTCCAGTTGAGCTGATATAATTTCTCATCTTGGCACTCTAATTTATATCATTAAATGTCGGAAAAAGGAAACTTTATCATCAAAGATATTATCCTGGATCTTTGCATTCACCGCGAAATCAGTCTGTTCGTATTTCAAGTAGCTTCGCGCCTGACACACGAGACGCTCGAACTGTAAAAGTTTTTAGCAACAGAACGGAAGTCGCTGGGATGGGGGTAGGAGGAGGGAAGGAGCATCGTTTGCGTCATACTTTCTCATCGGTAAATAAGGGGGCCGTGTGAGAAGTTACGGCTGAAATTTGAAACGAGAGAAATTAAGAGACGAGGCGAAGAAACAATGATGAAGGAAGAAGGAGAGGAAACTGTCAAGAAGGATGACAGTCAGGAAAGTTTAGACGATTCTTGCGCGTCACGCGAGGAAAGAAGTTCCTCTTAATTATCGCGAGAGACATGCGCGCTTCGAAACGAGTGCCTTCCTATTACAATACGAAACTTTACTTCCGCTTGCTTTCGATGTCCCGACACCGCACTCCCGCCATTATTCCAATTCGTCTTCCTCCAGATCTGTCGTTATTAACGGCAAGAAAAATACCATTTTGCTCGCATCAAGTCATTATCACATTATCTGTAACAATAAGTTGGATTCGCTTAGCCACAATTTCGATTATCTTATTTCATATTACCACGGATTATCTCTAATTATATGGTTGAGTTTAAATTAAATTAAAACTGAATTCGAGCAGTATATGCACGGAGAGAAAAGATTAATAAAAATTATTGACATTGTTGGTAAACTGGTCATATACTTGCAAGAATTGAAAAATTACTATCCTAAGTTAGTAAAAAGTGTCAGCTTTCTAAGAATCATTTCCAACAAATTGATATGTTTTACCAACTTAAGATAGTAATTTTCCAAGTTTTGCAAATATATAACCAGTTTACTAAGAATGTCAGTAAATTTTATTAATCTTTTCTCTCTGCGTGACAATTGATATTTAATATTAAATGACGTAGAATTTTGGTCATTAAAATTGTAATAAGTGGTTTCAGCAGTTCTGCTACTTCTTGTTTTCTCCTTTTGCACTCCACTGGTTTAAAATTGTACGGCAAATTCATGGAATTATTTAGACCCTAAATAGAGATGAATTTTAAATTACATTTTTAACAATGTATGAATAAAGCTCTGGATGAGAGTTCATTCCTTGAAATAGAAATACGATATTTGATCATGATTCTTGAATAAAATTAACGCTGGATGTTCTCTTAACTATTCTTATATCTCACGTACCAGAAACAAATTTCCATTGATTTGAATAATTCTAAATAATTTGAATATATTAATAAAATTTCTTGTTATTTTATTCGACTGAATTGAATCTCACCAGTAACAGAAGTAAGATATAAGTCTATTTATTGTTCTTCTTCTTATTATTTTTATTATTATAAGTATTCATAATTATTTATGCCCCAGAGGAAGTAAATAATTTTTGGTTGGCTGCGCTAAATTTTTCTCCGACTGTACAAATGCGACACTATAATGTAATTATGCGAAAGTGTAAGGCAAAAAAATTAAGATGACATGCCTCTTCAACATTATGCTAATGTATGCTGACTACTAATTGAAGACACTTGGTAATAATGTATTTAATTAAAGTACTCGGCAATAAGTTGTAATTATCTTTTCAAGTAAAAGCTCTGTCCTTTCCAGATTCGGTAGAGCAGAATCAGAAATGGAAATCAAACATGGGTTTGTTTTGTCTTCATTGTAGCATATTATATTAATGGTAAATAAGCTGGGGTGGACGCGAAATGTTTCGGTGGGAGCCTTAAATAATCTGCGGCTGAACATTCATTTCCTCTCGTCTTCTCTTTATGTTCTTATCCTTAATTTAACCGCTTCTCCACTCCGGCATTCTTGCTTTATTAAATGAACCGCAGTTTATTTAAAGATTAAACATCCCATATCGGAAACAATACTCGAAAATATTCATTTAAATGTAAATCCAGCTTATGTGCAAATTTCAACCACTCTAACGCTATGAAGTGAAACGGAAAAAATACGCAAGGGTTACACAAAAAGTAAATACGCTCGAGGCATTAATTAAAGGGAATTGTTAATGTTAATAAAAAAAAAAAAAAAAAAAAAAAAAAATAGGAGATTAAATTTAATTTCACTTTAAATTGTTCTTATTTTCTTATTATTTAATAACGCAAGAACTGGGCGATGAAAATTTATATAAATTTCACGAAATAATAACGGGGGATGTCTTCTTGGTAAGGGGATAAAAGTTTAATATATTCGGAGATGGCGGGGCATAATCGATGGCACGAGTAGCGGTCCGCGGGGGGGTTTGAGAAAGGTCGCAGACCCGCATTACCTCTGTCGCAGTAACGAGACGGAAAGCGTCGTGACAAACGACGCGATGGCAAATTTAATTAACCGCGTCATCCAGGCTATCCTCGCGTATGATTTTAAAAAAGCGCGTATCCGAATGGCTGCGGCATCTGCCAAGATACAACAATTCTAGGGCCGAAGGGATGACGCGCGGATGGATCGAGGGTGGGGGGGGGGATATGTCGAATATTAAATTACGACCGAATACATAAATATAAATATAACTCATTTGAACGACAAAAATTCACGAAGTTTGAAAGGAAAACCATCGATTGGAGTTCATAAGTATTGTTCAATTAAAAATCTAAAATTTTATATAAAAATACGAATAATATCCAGTGGTAAAAGTTTGCACAACTCGTCTTTCGTCTTTAAACTCACTTGTCTTGCCAGAAAATATTGTATCTTATGACACGTCGTGTCAACTAACGCAATTCGTCGGGGTGCGCGTTAATTGAATGTTATGCGAAGCAGAGTTAAGTCAATTTATTATTCAAAAGTGTAAATTGTGGAGTTTAAATTGGAAGTTCTATACTAATGGATTACTGGCTTAAATACTTCCTTCCGAGCGCAAATATGGAGAAACATATGTTTATTGGATTTTATTTCGTTGCAATTGCTAACTTGTTTGCCTTTCGGTCCGCGTGTGTTTATTAGCAAAATTTTGCAGATCATGAGAATGAAAAATAAATTGGACGCTCGGTGTAAAAGCTTGTGAAAATACACAAGAGGCAAGCACAGTCTGCACAGTCTAATCAAGAGTCGACATATAACATTAATAGTTAAGAGTTGCACTTTTTAGTCCATTAAACATTGCTACTTTTGTAAGGTAGAAATTAGATTGAAGATTTATTTATCGTAATCTGTTGCACGATTCTGACTTTCAAAAGCATTTGCTACTTGAACCTATACATATATATATTAACAAGTACACATTTATAAATGTAAAAACAATATCAATCAATGTTAAATTTTATTTTTAATTAATTTCATTGCTTTTAATTATATTGCCTTTTTATATCCCTGCATGAAATTGTTATCAATTAAATTACTTAAATGAAGTGGTGATATTTAAATATACTCAATAAAAGAATTGCATTCATATTTGCAATATTAATGACTTCTTTATGGAAGTAAATTTTAAAATGTATATACATTTATATCGCGTACGTAAGGGACCAAATATAAACAGCTGATGAAATCGATAATTACATTATACATTAATCTTGTGCTAAATTTCAAATTACATATATAATAAATATAATCAAAATAACAGCCATTGCTTGTGACCTTTTAAAATGGCATTTAAGAATGTATCAGAAATTTGTCGAATCGCAATAAATTGTACCGTTAAGAGGGGTGCAATTATATGAATATTATTTAAGCTCAATTCCGCAGCGATGTTTCGGGATTACACGGCGTGTAAAAAGATGCTTATCTGTGCGGATAGTTGTTTGAGTAGATCGTACCAAGTCGTACTTTTCCCATATCGCACCACTTTGGCGAACCGATTCGCACTTACAAGGCTGACTCGGCTTTTTGTGCCATGGCAATTTTCGAGTTACCGACCACTCTTGCCATTGCCAAGCTCATTTTCTTTTTGCGCCTTTTGCAATTCGAGCCTCATTTGAATTTTATAACGCGGTCAGTCGCGCGTCAGAGATGGTAACGCGTTTGAGCACAGAAGAGAATGGAAAATTTGACTAGCGCGCGTACATTTGCATACGCTACTAATTTGCTAACGAAAAGCCCACGAATAGATTGCAAGCTGTAACATTATTTATTGCAACAATGGCACTGACGATGTCAGTATTGCGCAAAGTGCGTATTTTGCGTTCTTGTGGTTCGGAGCAAACAATTATATTGGCAAAGCATTATACGTGTGTACAGTTTTTTTGCCACATATTTTGTCATTAATAAAAATTTGAATATTTAATCGACTGGATAATTGCGGTGAAATTTTGTGTTACCGATACCAGTGGATTACTGATTAATGCGTCGGTAAATTAAATTGCAAAGAAATTATATTTCAATTTAATCGAAATGAAATTCATAATTGAAAATCTATTTAAAAGTCAAAATTTAACGGTAGTTTTATAATAACAACATTTCTATTCGTAATTACCTACGTTGGCAATACGTGTTCAATGTCTTTGAATAAAAGTATTATTAAAGTCTAATTGCTGATTTTATATGCTGACAAATAAGAAATGTAAATTATTACATTATTCGGAGAGTTACAAAGTAAATATTAAAGACTAGAACGAGTACAAAGTATATGTTAAATAAGAAAATTAAATGGCAGAATTATATCTAATGAAATTTTGTATTCTATTAACTTACCTGTTAACAAATTTCATCTTCATTACTAATAGGAAAATAATCAAAATAAATAATATTACAGTATTGTCTACTATTAGTTGAAAAATAGAGACATCCGTGTCAGGATAAAAGTCTTGTCGTAAAAAAATAAATTTTAAATGTAAAAAGCTGAATTATTCAAATACTTTGTTTCTTTCGAAGTAAATGTCCCTGCAGAAAGAAAGAAACGCCATGTAAAAGCAACATGAATTTATGTAAACGTAATGTAAAATACATGTTAGCATGTAGTTGTGCTAACAAACTTTTTATTAGAATAACAAAAACTTTCATGTTGTTAAGTTGTATGTTTTAAAATATCACGTAATGTACCAGTTACATTAATATACATGTAATGTTAACACGAAGAGCTATTTTAATTTACGCAGATAAATTTTATACGGACAAGATGTACCTTAATATCAAATCATTATTTTTGAAATATCGAAAAACTGATAATATTCAAAAGTATTGTTTTATTCAGGAAATAAGGTTTTTCACCAGAAAACATTGTAACTGAAATTTTTTCTTCTCTTTTTCCTATCCTAAATTTCCGGGTAAATTCTACATTCATAAAGTACTATATATATATATATATATATATATATAGTATAATGTATATATATATATATATTCCCCTTCGTTGAATACCTTCCATTCCTTTATCCCCTATTACTAATTGATCTTGCAAGTCTGTTTACGTATAGTTGCAGCCGTTACAAAGTGGATGGTTTCTGAGTGAAATACATGGATACTGTATTGTGAGACAGAAGTTTTAGGCTTACAGCTGGTACTGCTGAATCAAAAATGAAAACAACATGGGGGTGCTTGGGGAAACGTCAGATGGTTTCGGTTTTTATTAGTATTTCCAACCCGAGTGTAATTTATGTTTTAATAGAATGAAATAAATGTTTCTGCTTTTTACATTTTATTCAAATTAATCATCCCTTTTTACACGTACCAATACACTTTATATTACAGTAATTTTAAATATAAAATTAAAAGTACCCAACATCTTCTCGCTCAATGATTAATCGTTTTTGATTAATTTCTGGAACAATAATAAAAATTGTAAATCACAAAACATTCCTTCAACGTCAAAAAGAAATGATAAAATTTTTACACTAACAATTATGCGTTGTATCAGAATGCAGTATCTATCGCAATTGTTGCTTTTGAAGAAAAATAGCTTGTAAATTGCCGTTTTGCGTTATTGTTTCAAATTTCAAATAAATAAATACGTTATGTTTGGAAACATTATTTCATGAAAGGGAACGAAGATTGAGATTGAAATAATGAGTTACTTTTATAATATCGGGTAGCTTGCATAACTACAAAGAGATATGGAAAAATTGAAAAGAAAAATACATTTATCCGTTTCCCATTTCGCTTCGGCAGTTCTCTTTGCTCTTGTCATTCGTCTTTTCCGCTTTCCAGGAAACCTTCGTTAGATTCAATTAAGTAGGAAGCAAAGCCATTGTGTAGTGATTCAAAGCATGACTATTCAAAGTAACAAAAAAGTGAAAAAAAAGAAAAAGGAAAAAGTGAAACGTGGAAAACTTAGCCATATTGCATATTGCTTTTCAGTGGACGGAAGGAGAATGGCTAAATGAAGGTTTGCTGACTTTTTGTCAATTACATTAAAACCAGATGATTCCGCAAACAAACCACTCAATTGCATTTAACGTCAGCGCCAAAATCCAGCGAGCAGTATTGTTATTGTCATTACTATAAACTTGATTGAATCGTCTAATACCATTCATTTTACTTCCTATTATTAAATCGGTAAGAAAAATAATAGTGCCTCCCTCCCCCCTTCATCGATTTGTAAACTGCGGTCCACTGTGGTAAATGACTTAATAACCTTTTGAACTACTCTACATGACAGGCACAAAGACCGATAATTTGTCAAAAATATTAACTCGACTGAGATTTTTATTAATATTTTTTCTTCTCCTATATTACATATTATCGCAAATATATATTATACATTGAATGTATTTGTACTACTGTACGAAATGATACGCGATAGCACCACGTCTATATAGTATTAATCCACTGTTAGAGTTTCAATACAGCATCATTTGAAACATTTTAGTATAATAATAATAAACAGTGTAAAAGGGTTTCGAAAAATCATTTGCACCGTGGCAAAATATTTACTTAAAAAATGGTTAAAATTACGTTACGATGGCACTTTGGAGCGAGAGAGCATGCATAGCAATTCTTCAAAAGAGTCATAAAACTGTTTTACACTTGAAAGTCGCTCTTTATTCGAACGATATTATTATTCTCTTTCATCTTTTTGTCCCTTTTACGAGGAACACCATCGATATTCACTTTTATCCTTTGTGACGCGTAATTGTTGAAAAATCAACTTTAATCAGTAATCAAGATTTATTGGCGTTCCAAAATTCGCGCGGGGTAGTTTCACAAAGACTGCGCGGAGATGAGAAACCACGAAGTCTTCCAGGAACTTGTGCTATTCACGACCTTTCTTCGCACTTCCCGTAAACAGCAAGACAAGAATTTGTGGTATTCACTTGCAGAACCTTCTTATCTCACGGCAATTATGCTCCCTCTAAAATAATAATAAAAGGGAAAAAAAGGTAACAAAAATATGCGGCTTGTATAAAAATTCTAACCTACCCCGTACTATACTGTAGATAAAAATCTGTCTCATCAACTTATTCCGGCGCAAACTCTGTAAATTTCGCAATCGTAAATTACATCCGATAGGGATTACTTTCCTTTCCTTCCAACTCGCGGGCCATTTTTCTTTTAATTTCTCGCCTGAATTAATCATTACACCTGTGTAAGATTAAATTCAATCTGATAGCGCGTAAAATCAGACCGTTCCTTATTTTGAAAAATCATGCTACTTTTAAAATCCGTGGAAAGCGTGCGCGGAACAATGTAAGTATGTCGCGCGCATAAAGTAGCGCGCTCGGTGTGTGTACGCGACGAAGAGTGTCGCTTGATTTAACCCGTTCCGTTATGTATTTTAGATTCATTATTCGTTAATTAAGTTTCAAGGCTTCGAGATTAGCAGTAGGTGACCAAAGTAGGAAATTCGTCGCCATTGTCGCGAGTCATTAAATTAACATAGTTTACACGACGCCTGTGAGAATTGAATTCTAAAGAAAGTGTGAAATTCGCGTGGAAGTGTACGTTATAAATGTGAAATAATTGCGCCGTTAATTTAACCATGCGTTAATTAAATGTTATCGTTATACGAGGTATGTTTGGCTGTTGGATCGGCGCAAACTTCTACTTATGACGACAAATATTTTTCCTACCTGGCGGATAGATAATTATGAAGTAACACGTTTAAGAATGATAGGGAAACATGATTATGCTTTTACTTTGCCATGCCGTGATTTATTGTTAATATTAATCTTTCTGAAGTAAATTAAATCTTTGAATAGTTGATGTAATAATTGTGAGGAAGTTGGCTGAGTGAGTAAATTACCGTTGATTCGTCGTAAAGATTTTGCGAATAATGAAGTGCTGCATTATACTGTTTTAAGAGTAGTCTTGTTAAAGCAACAAAGTTCCGTACCAGTTAGCCGAAAAAGTGTACGTATAATAACTGGCAACATTTTAAGTTCAAAAGTTACATATTGTAACAGAACAAACTTGTTATTTCAACTTGTCGCCAAGTTGAGAAGTGATTCATCGTGGAATGTACAGTTTGCTAGTAATAAACAGTTACTCTCTGCTAATTATCCACTTAAGCTCGCGAAAAATGCCCGTAATGAATCTAAGGTTACGAAAAGTGAAACGGATATCGCTTCCCATAAATATTTGGTAATTTCATCAAGAAATTGTCGACGGCGAAATAATGAATGAAGTATCGGTGGTATTAATCTCAATATCTGCGCGGAGAGCACTTAAAATACTTTAGCGCCAAGTATTTTCATTTATAATGAGCAATTTTTATATTCCAATGAATCTTTGATATGATTTGCCTTGTACCAAATTGCAAATGACATTAATAACCTGCAATTTTAGAAGCCAAATGAATAATTAATCTTCTCGCAGCGGTTGTATTTTTAACGTGAAAACTTGAGGTGGAATTATTTGATTCGTCCCGAATATTTTATTCAAATTTACAAATCGGAAATGAGAAATCTTTAGTGGAATACACAACGGGTTATCTTACAATTGTGTTTAATTATTTTAATGCGGACAATCGATATTTTTCTTTTTTTTTCTTTTTTTTCCCCCTAATGAAACTCTAACCCATAAATATGCACAGAATAAAACGAAAGTGAAATAAAATACGAACATGAAAGCTCAGGAAGGGTGTGAATGGTGGAGATTTAAACGGGGCTCTTTTAAATAAAACCTTAATGCATTGGGATCACGCTAAATTGTCGGTTCAATAGAGACTTGTGTTTTTTTCTATCCCGCGAAAATTGCGAGAGGAGAAAGTCAAAATGAATCGCTAGATTTTCAAAAGGATTTCTTCTGTTTTATGGCTCCCTCTTAACAGGCGGCCTGTTAAACGAATCGAATTTAAAGCTCAATGACGAAGGAAAATTGATTATGCTAAGGAGCTTCCATTAATTGTTCTATTTACAACGAACTCGGGTTTCAGTCTCTGGGAATGTAATGTTTTGACTGGGAGTTCGAACGCTGATTTTCGAAATCGATAGCAGTATTATAATTTCATAAAATTTTCATTTATAATTTGATATTGTATCTAGAGGGTAACTTTATGATAATATATCATTTGTCAAAATTCAAATTATAATAGAAACGAATGATTTATTTGAATGAAAATCAATTTCAACAGTTGATTGCATTTAATCCCGTTACCATAATGTAATTGTGCAGCGTAATTAAAATATAACTGATATTTTTTTACTCGACAACTTTTGCCCGCGCGATTATTAAAATAACGGATAATGCTTTGTTAATGTTTGATGATTGTTTCCTAACTTTAATAGTTTACGATTTATCATAATTCACTTTTAATAATTTGAAAGCAAAGTTTTTCTAAATATGATTAAAATTGCATATATGTGGAGTAATATATTATTATATAGTAGATTGATTGTAATTACGCAAAGCTGTCAAAGTGAACTCAGAAAAGCTTTTACTCTTTCACGGCGAACTTAAAAAGAGTGCCCCCGTTTTTTTTTTTTTTTTTGCCAATTCTATTTACCGAGTGTACATTGAAACTGCGTAATGCAAACAAATACACGAGACGTTACTTTTGGGTTAATAGATAATTCATTAGTGCAGAAGACATGATCGGATGTTGAACACAATTAATGTTTCGGTTTTAGACATCGCTAAAACTAGGAGACTATCCTATTGTTGATGATCCATCATTGTTAATTGCAACCGAATTCCTCTCATAATTTATCAACTTTTTCATCCCAGTTTCGCATTTCATGTAAATTAAAATTAACATGAAAATGATCTCTATCAATAGAGTGGAATTCAATTTACAAATATTTCCGGTAGAATTGGATATGCACTGAAATCACAATAGATTTATAAAACGCACAAAATTTACTTTCTACCGTATATTATAGAAAACTTGATTAACCCCATAATCTGAATTTTTGGTACACTCAGAAAAAAATATACTTACTTTAAGAAAACTGTACAAAGAAAATTTTCCTATTAAAACTAATAGAAAATCAATTAAAAATAAGAATTGTTTGGACGAATTTGCTAATGATGCGCAAGGTCGCGTGATTGAGGAATTATATTTTGAATTTTGGTATGAGCGAGCAGTCGGCTCTTGAACGACGACGACACAAGATGTGTTTATAATTGATTGTATACGACGATTCTATTACTCTTAAATAGACAGTTTTGTGAGTGTATATTTCTGAAAAGACCTACTATTTAATAAAATGAGAAAATGCAACATACATGCAACGCATATGTATTTGGTGAACATGAATTCCTACGTGGATTACACGCATTCCATTATCAGTAAGTTTACAACCTATGTATGTTAAACTTAGAAGCCGTAAGTTTAACTTTTCTGAATAATTATAATTCAATGATATTCCACTTGTCGAGTCTCCAGTTGTTCAATCCAATTATTTACTCCAATTCCAGCAAACGTGACATTTTCTTTACGCAAAGTGATCTTTCATCAATGCAATACAATTTACCAGTATCAATAACGTAATTCACAAAGATGGAACCGACGTTGCCAAAAATATGATCAAACATTGCCCGGGAAATTTATGGCAATAACGAAAATAAAGAAAATAGATCATCCCCCTTTGATACTACGTATCGTCTAACGTATATTATCTGTCGTAGACGTTGAGAAGTGAGTCGAGAGGGTTTGAAAACGACGATCATTTTCTCCTTCTATTTCGCGCTGTTATAAATTATAGACCATATTTTCCGACGCGCGGATTTACAATATTTCGGGTGGCAGTTTGGCCGGCAACGCTAAGCCACATTTAAACGCGGGTAAATGAGAGGATGACCGCGAGGCTTGAATGGAGCGTTAATGAAGTATCAGAATGGACCGAGCGGGCGTTGAAAAATGCTGATGCAAAGAAATAAGGGAGAGAGCGCATAGGCAGATCATAAATTTTTATTAAATAGCTGTAAAATCTAATGAAGACGGTACGGTCACTAAATATCGATCGGTTGCCCGACGGCGCAGTCTTTCGAGGGACTCCTGCTCATCGGTGCTTCGCTCGTTTACGATGTTAGTGTTATTATTAGCTTATCGGATAACCGAGCCTGTTCTCACTCAACCGATGATGTGATCATTTACACTCCTTCGCTCACACATATGAATATCCGGTATGAACGCGAGGACGTATTGGTGAAATATGTGCACGTACATGTCGTCATCAACATAAAACAGTCGGATCGTACGTTCCCTGTTCTACTCATGAACAAAAATTTATACAGGTTGCCATATATGCCAACATATGTGCCGACATATACGCGGCATATATGGTAACCTGTATAAATTTTTTTCATGAGTATTGCAAGCACGTGTTCCGTACCGCACGCGAGTCCACCGGTCAAACTTGAAACGCGATTTTCACAGGTTTAAAAAATTAAAGCCAAGTTAAAAGTCGCGGGGCGCAAATATATACTGATTCCGCGACCAAGGCACGTTTTATTCGCTTTACAATTAACAAAATTAATTGAATTTAAAATCAATTGATTTAACCTCATTTGGTTTCAATTTGCAGATGAATTTAATTTGTATTCGTAATGCTGATTGATTATATGTTCGCATATCGCTTTTCTGCTATTCACGGAAATAAATACGGGTGCTATTTTTTCGCTCGCGTACAAATAACTTCCCATGCATCACAGTTGAGAATCAATATTTTTATTCAATTGGAATTGCATGGCGAAGTGTATCAGTTTTTCGAAAATTTCTTTCGATTTCATTCCGCTCGCTGCTAATTGTTTCTGTCAAAGCAAATTTTTCGATTCTTTCTTTCTTTCGTTAGTTCTTCGTTTCTCTTTGGCTTGCTTGAAATAATTCAAATTACGGATTGAACTTTGTTGATATATTATTATACAAGAGTGCTAAAGAATAATTAACATTTTCTATAAATTCAATTCAGGAAAAAAGTGATATTAAATTAATTATAAATCAGTAATTGTTAAAGACTCACCATAAGTTACATAAAAGTAAGTTATATTTTTTTTAATAAAAGTAAATGGAAAGCAAAAGCTGTCTGGAGTAAATGAAATGTTAGTAACCTGAGGAGGACTGCCCTAATAATTAAATTGATGAAATGTGAATACTACTTAGTTTTAGTTAGACCGCGTAATAGTGTAAAATGTCGCAAGCAGAGGGTCAAAATACTGTTTACTAATACATAATTTTCAGTAAACGTCATTTCAACTCTTCGTCTCTGACATTTTAAGCATTTCTGTACCTCTGTGAAATCTGAATAGATTCGCTTGAATTTAGTTTCGAGCTAAATTAGTAATTTTTTAATCACGTCATTATGTTTTTAATGGATATAAAAATTACTAAGAAAAATACTCCTTTATAAACATTGAAATGGAAATCAATAGTTTATTGCTAACATTAACTGCAGCCATAACGTTTGGCTTTTTATTTAGTGTGTAATATATATACTATCTAATAAATTTGTTGTAGAATATTTTATGTAATATTAAATTTTATTTCAATATCTTCTTAAAGTAAAAATTAGTTTGTTTTGAAATAATATAGTTTTTACGCTTATGTGTAAACGTTAAAAAAGTTTCAAACTGAAAATGTTCTATATTAAAGTACTTGTTTTTATAGCAATTGTAATTTGAAACTTTTATATGATAATATGAAATAAAATCACTTAATAGTTATTTACATTTAGAAAATCAGAATATTTTTTTACTTTCTTTATACGTTTTGCATTCACTTACTTAGTCTTTTTAAATCAATATATAATTATATCTACATATCAATATCGTAAAGTCTGGTAAATTGTGTCTTATTTTTAAGTACTCGATATGAAAAATGTAATTATATACATATGTCTCCTTGTGTTAGAAGAGCATATATCACATACGCTACAACAAATGAGAAATATAAATAAGAGAATTATAAAAGAAGAAAACATTATTTCCGTCGGTCCCTGACAAATTTATTTTAACTTCGCACTCCATTTGGGCAGAATTGTTGGGGATACAAATAGGTTATTCAAATATTTGAATTCGACAGTAAGAATTCTACAAATTCTCACTGCTACAAATAGATTCACATACATGTAAATGTGTGGCTGAAATTCGCCAACACTTGAGACTGTATAATCTGATTACAGCAGTAAGAGAAACAGAATGACAATTCGTAGTGGCATACCCTGTTCCAGTTAACGCATTCGACGCAAAAAAAAAGATGCATCATCATGCTTATTTCCCTTGGGCTTAATATGGATCAGCACTGAAACTAGTTATACACTGATTGCGCTGAACAAAAATTTAGTTATCCATTTGAACAGGATGGTCAAGTTTAATGATGTAATATACATTACAATGCGCAGAATATGTAATGCGTATATACGTAAGTCTACACATATATATTTTATGTGTCTCGAACCTTTAGCCATTTCTCCAAATACACACGACTCCCAAAATAAGTACTAACTTCAGCTAGGAAAGTTTTACACCAACGCATCATCTTTTATAGGATATTATCAGCTTGTATATGAGAAAAGGATTAGCGTATATTGATCCATTTTACAATTTAAATTAGCTACGAAGTACTAATGATGTTGAGCCATTCTAATTAACGCTGTTCGATGAGATTATGTTGTATCGTTTGAAATGAGTCGTGAGTAAACAATGTTATCATTTATACGACTATCCTTAGTATTATGAATATTTTATTAAACAAAACAGTAATTAACATTAAGGTCAAATTAAAATCATTTTAACGATTAAATATTTATGAGTCTGCGTGTATTTTTCTTTTATTTTTATCAATATAAGTATTTTCAGACGTACATGTTAATGCTGCTTCAAATATAAAAGGTGTATTGATCTGAAAGTTCGCCGCGGTACAGTTTAAGATCTCTTGGAGTATTTGCATACCGTTTGACATACAAAATCTCGCAATTAAATTTTTCTCATAAATGCATATAAAATTTTACTGCCATTTTATTTATTAAGATATATTCTCTAAGGTGCGATCATATTTGTTGACTCATTCTCAAGCACTACAGTAATACTAAGAACACAGTTTTTATAAATGCAAATGCATCCAAAAGTTGGAACATAAAGAAAGAAAAAAAATTACTTATCATAAGTGGGTTAAACGTAAACAAGAAGAAAAAGGAAATTTAGTTTAATGATATTTAGACCTTTCCTATTGACGTTCACAAATTAACTGTAATATAAGACAAATATTTACAATCAACAAATTGTAAATTAGCGAGTGTAAAACACGGATATAAATTGAATTGATATTAAGTTTAAAGAAGTTTTATTGTAACGACTAAAGATTAAGACCACTCTTTTTATGACATTTGAGTTTGCCGAGAAAATCTTGGGAAAAGACGAGCCCGTATCTACGTTTAGACGCTCGGACGTCATTTTCTTATAACTTTGGTAAACTCGTAAATACTTTGTGGCAACAAAACCTTTAAATTTCAATAAATATTCAAGTTTCTCTGAAATCTGAGATTGAGTCACAGAGTTCTTTAGTTCTTGTTCTAACACGTTTAATCTCATATAATTAATTCAGAATGAACTTTCCATTAATTCAGTAATGAGTGGTAAGTTGTCATGTGATAAAAAGTTAAATTCCTTTCGTAAATTTCTAATTATATTAAATCAGAAGTACTTAAAGTGTTTTCAAAGTTTACTTTTATTTTCAAATAATGTCAAAGGAAAGGTGCTGGATATTTAGAAGGATAAAAATTACAAATTAGAACTGGAATAACGTAGCAGATGAAATGAGTTCTCAATGTAATACCATCTATATTTATGATACAATGGGTCTCATTTATATATAACACATTGCAGGCAAAATATTTATAATGTTAGGTATAATATGTACAATATAAACCTCCCTTATAATAAAAGAATATTAAATAACTATTAATATCTTAAAATCAGACGTAAATTAGAAGTACTTTTATATTTTGTTAATATATGCTGTAACAAATTTTCTATGAATTTGAGTTATTGTTGTAGCTCTGGCGATTTACCTCAAACGTAGTTAGTTCTAGAATCATACACTACCAAAGTACATGAGCGGTATGAATTACGAGACAAGCCTGTGGTGGGTCCATTTTGCTTAGTCTCAATAATCTGGAAAATATGGAACGCGCAGGAATCAGATTTCTGAGCTCATTTTCTTCAAGTTACTAGCAAAGATCTGTATTTATTATCCAATTTTCGTTTGCATTTGAAAGATAATTATCCCATTAAAACCCTAATGGTCAAATTATAAAATTATTTACTGTATTACCAATTTTAAAGAAATATTCATCATTTAACATCCGTTATGTTGAACATCCTAAATATTTAAGAATGTGTTATATGAGTAATAAATAAAATATTACATATAATGAATGTAGTAAGTTCCTTTCAGATATAATTTCTGAAAAATTGGAATAAATATTAGTTTGTAAATGCAAGTTTATCGAGAAATTACAAGCAAATGCAATATTTATCCGTAATATTGCAGAAATAATTTTCGAACATGTGCTTGCACTAAAGTGAAATTCAGATTTGTATGCGAAATAATTTATTCATATAATTGAACATTAAATTATGTTTACAAAGAAATCATATTAGTGGAGATTAAATTTAATATAATCAATATTTTCTCTACTAAAGGAACATTGTTTAAATATTCTTTTTTTATGCTATATAATAACTTGGAATATTTCTATATTAAACAATTAATTATTTCTATTTGAGTAAAATCTATAATAGTATATATAAAATATAATTGTAGTTAGTGCCTAATAATATACCTAAATTGCTGGTTCCATTTTATTCTTTAAATGAAAATTGATTCCTTAAACGAATGCCATAACCTTTATTGCAACGCAAAGCTCTCGAAATTCCAACTTTATTCTTTTGGCAAAGCTATTCAAATGTGGTGTTACCATCTTGCCATACATTATATACGCATACCGTCCATCATACATACATTTTTGTTCTGTCCTCAAAACTATCGTTAAACAAAAAGTGACTTTAGTAGCTGTCCTCGAAACTACCACGTGTCCTCGAAACTACCATTAAGCCATTCATTTTAATGGCGGTATGTCCCCGAAACCTCCGATACGTAAAGATATTCGTTTCCGTAGATACTCGCGTGGAAATATCCACTTATATTATAACTTACAACTCTGAAAACTCTTGTCACTTTATCCACACGTCTCTCTTACTCTTATGATAAAAATTATTTGACATTTGTCAAAAATTGAATGTATATATTTCTGTTGACAATTTATAACAATAACTCAGTCGCAATTCGGCTACAGACTAGATTCCGCCTGACATAACAGCGATCCAGACTACTCGCAGTCGCAATCGATACTCTGAATTGTACACAGCGTATCGTCTTAGTCGATATTCATTATTAGACAACTTTTTTAAGAGTTTGTTTACGAATTCATTATAATTGATTTATTTGTTTATAGTAGTCTGCGATACGAGACAGATAAACACATGTGTTGTCTACAAAATACATAAACTAACATGGTTAGATTCAACGAGGTGACCTTTAACAGAATTTCATTTATTGATTCATCTTTATCTCTGTCCATTTGTGTAATATTCATAATTTTTTACTTTAAGAATTTATACGGTCAAAGAAAAAAGATTTCCTTGTTTTTTGTATTATTCTATATAAATTTTCTTGTACAAGTCAATATAAATTTATGTTAAACTTGTGAAATAATCATTGTTATAATTTTTTTATTATGTTAAGTTTTATAGTTGAAACTTAATAATATAAATTTGTTGGTATTATGAATAGAATTAAAATAAATATTGGCCAAGTATTTTTTTGTCTTTTTAAATTAAACTTTTAAACTCTGTGCAAAGTATTTTCTTAAAATTAAAAGTATTAGCCCGTGATTTTCCAGATTTCTCAACTAAAATTAAGCCTCGTGTGAACGAGCCTAATACGTGACCAGGCAGTCTAGTAGAATAGATATGCAGTACATAGGAAGGCTTTATCGAATCTCATTACGGAACAATCGAATCATAGCGGATCGTCGGCAAGGACGAATCTTGGCAGAGACATGGCAATATCGGCATCGATTAAAGCTACCTCGTTTTCCAAAATACGAGTACGTTTCAATGTCATTATGCAACGGCCCTTATGGTCAATTCCCACGCGTTTGTTTTTTTTTAACTCTTCTCAATTAAACAGTACCAGCGAGCATTGAAAATTAATTATACTTAATAGTAGATGTAAAACAATTAACGTGAATTCGATTACTTTTCATCGGCGGTAAAAAATTAAACACCGTGATTATTGCTCGGAATATTTATAAACAATTGGATTTATTTAAGAAAATAAAAAGAAAAAATATTCCCATGAAGAATCGAAGTCACGATCTACGAGTTAAAAATCGAACGCCTTACAAAAAAGTAGCAGTCAACATTATCAGTCAATATTTTTACTATTTAATCTATATTGTCAATCAAAAGATTGCGTAATGTCGACTGAAAGTTTATAAATTTACTGTCAGTTAACATTGGAGCATTTCAATTATATTTCAGGGGCATGTTGCTAATGTGACTCCAATATATCACAAATTGTTTCGTGAATAACATAAATTAAGCTTTAAATAATCTTTCATTTGTTCATAAAGTCCCAAATTAATTTTCTGTACATCACGTTCACGAAATGTAATTGAAATATCTCTTAATTTATACCACATGTGTATTACCAGAAAAAGCTCCGTAAATTACAATTATAAATGTATGAACCAATTCTGATTAAAGTGCTACCAGGAATTTTGATGAGCGACCATAAATGCTTGATATTTGCTGGACCATAAATAATTAATAACGGTATGACATAAAAATTACTATTTAAAAATATTAATTTCGATTAACCAAACGAAGTTGATAAAATTTTATTAGGACAGTATCAATATTTCATGAAATTCTTCATCGTCTTATTATGGTAAACCGATATTGATTTTCCTGAGCAAAATACCGGATATTATTTGGCGATACCGCCATCAGACGTGATAGGAACGTAATTAATTGCAAAATCAAACATTTTGATTTATTGAATGTAATACATGATTTCGCCGCATATCACCACGTATTTCCTAATTACGTTGTTTTATAATTTGTCATGTAATACCTTTACGCCGTATTATAAATTATAAATGATAATAATATAACGGTAATACGTAAAGTGATTTAAATTATATTATCGTAAACGAAGTTGGCGCGATGAACCTTAAATTATTATATGCGATTGCATTAAAAAGAATATGCCAATTGTTACAAGAATTGCAGTTTTATTATTTAACTACTGGATTTCGTTTCGAAACAAAAACAATTCCACTTAAATGTGTCAGTTATACATTATATCGAAATTTAGGTATATTCAACAAGTTATGCAATCCGGGCGAAACGTGATCGAGGTATAACAGTACTATCAATATCTAGTTATGATAGCTCTATGAAACAAAGGTTTTGCTTCCTGAATAATTTTCATCCATTTACTGTTTACGCAAATGTTATTTTAACTCGAAGAGCATGACCATGCGAACATGAAATTAATGTCAAATTAGCGATATATAGTACAAAATTAACGATGATTTCATGTTGACATAACTAGTTTTGTACACAGTTTACTATGTTGCTATATTATGATGAATAAATGCCGTTCACTTATTAGGTGCAAAAAATTAATCTCACAATTTATGGTATAATTGCGGAATTTGATAACGTGACATATATATTGTGTATGGATTTGTACATGGAACTGCAAGTAGGGTTCTTTCTATGACAATTGTCTATGTATTTTCCATAGGAAATTCTTCTTACGTATTTTATATCGAATCTCCACAGGATTAATAAGTGTATCATTGTATTATTAATTGGACTGACATAACCAGAAATAGATTTTGATCATACTTACCAGTGATAGAACAAATGAAATTAATTGACGAGTCTTGATCTTTTTCAATGCAAATTATTCCAAATAAACCCATAATTTTGGCCACAGTCTAGTTAGGTTAGGCTAAAGAATCAAGCGTCACGTTCAATTGAAGCTATGCGAATTCAGGTGCCAGTGAACAACTTCGTGTAAACCAAATTGCATGAAGACGGCCGGAAATTGATGTTAGCAGAATTGAAGTGTGGCGCTGACTTCATTCCCTAATAACTGATATGAATATGGAACCAACGTCCATCGAAAATCAATAAACGTTGTCCCATTTAAGCTGACAAATAGGATATCTAAGCTGTCAAATTAAAAAAATGTGCATGTTAGGGAAAAAAAAATTTCAAGGTGACCAATAACCAAAATTATTACTTGGGTAATTAAAAGTACATATTTTTCATTTGATTTATTTTGCTTTTATTTCGATAACTTTTGTATTGGATATATTTGCTTATTAAAATGTAGAGTATTCGATATTGCTCATGCAATTTTTCAATTTTCATTTTGCATTCATTACCAGCACAATGTTTTTAATTTGGTTAATTTACTGCTAAGATAGTTAACTTGAAATAAATTGCTTGAAATAGAATATTCCATGCATGGTGTAAAGTAATCACAATGGTTACATAGATTGCGATCGACTAACGATGAAAAAAGCGCACACCCTCGTTAAGAAATGCTGACACGATCTACTACTTCAGATCGTTGATTTCAAATCACATTTTGAAGGATGGACAAGGGAGCGTACCGAGGTAAAAAGTATCGGAAATTACATGTCAAAATGTATATCAGCACTTGTGGATAATTAATATTAATAAGAACATGGTGACGGGAACGACTTGTATCGCGTGACAATTTTTCAGAATTTATGCAAATCTTTCGTACGCCAATAATAGCAGTGATTTTACTTAGTTACAAACAAATTATTGTAACATTAAAAGTTGGCATATATTAAGTAAATTTTTTTTTTCTTTTACTCCAATATCAATAATTTTATATCACAATCTTGATTTTATTTAAATAATTTTCGAAAAAAGTAAAATAATAAAAGCCACTATTCTTTGACATTCTAAGATTCTATGCTCCAATGTTAAGAATATTACCGGACAGTCTGGTAAACGGTGTCACTTTTTCAAGTAATAATTATTTCAAGAACTTTAGTATCTCTTGTTACATTATCGAGCATTATTTTACATAGGAACACATACAGTTCAGAACTACTATACTATTTTACTCATTGTTAATTTTCAATAATTCAATAACTATTACATGAAACTTAGTAACGGTTGTAATACTTTAATATTAGAGGAAAAGAAACTGTAGACGTTATTTCTATCCTCGGCAAGTTTTATAAACTTTGAATCACCTGTAGAAAAAAAAAATGTTCCCTAGCGAGCTAAGTGCCTGTGGTATGTCCAGACGACCAAGATTGGCAGAAGAAAAATAAGACGCTCAAGATGAGAATATCCCTTTGTCGAAGATCGGAAGACAAAAGCTTAAAGTCGAGGATGTAATCGAGAATCAACGAGTAGACGAAAAGGCGTGGATTATGCAGAATCGTGATTTCGAAAGCAGTGCTTTTAATAATTAGAAAGTATAATCCTGGGAAATTGACTTCGTTGGTTAGGAAAACTCACAAAACTTGATTGTTAATTAAGTTTCAATTCATCTTTATACTTTCGTAATTTGATTCATAATCATTGCATTCTTTAAGCGATTTCCATGAATTATATTTACGTTTCAGTACGGCATGTTATTAAAAGTCTTTGCTACATATTGCGAAGCATTAAATGCTAAAATAAATCAGGTGTATCGTTATAAATATTATAGCATCAACGGTCATTTAATAAATAATAATTAAAAAAACGAAAAAAAAAAAGAAATGTCACTGAATACTATTACGTCCATTTATTTGTAATCCATTAAATGGCGTACGAGGTAAGAATTCAAGATCTTGACAAAGCTAACAGTGTTACCGCGATGGACGTGATAACATCGACAGTTATTTAGAAAGTTATATCTAATCTTAAAAAAAAAAAAAAAAAAAGTATAATAAATTTCAATAAGTTGTTTCGCTATGTACCTACTACCAAAAGTACTATCAACGAGTTCTTGCGGAATAATTTCACTTTGCGAGCCACGATAAGGGCGCAAGTGCATGTTACTTTGGCTCGTATGATTGCAGTATCGCGTGATGCCAGACCTCCGGCTTCGATCAGTCGCGACCTTTTGCAGCCGGCTGGTTGAAACTCGCTGAAAAGGATTCTGGGAACAGGACACGTCATCGATGCCAAATGCTAGAAGCCCGACTTTTTTCATTGGCTCCTATACTTTTCTCGAATTCGCGAGTTTGCGAACAAACTGGGCACCCGCTCGGCGGACAGTCAATGAATTTCCAATAGAATTGCCTGTCGCACAAACTATAGCCCCGTTACGTCCGCGCCCGGCTTTCTCCGCGTTTTATGTTACCGGGGTAATTTCTTTCCCTCCCGCTCGGGCGCTGCAATCCCCGCGCTCTCACTCGCGCTTCTTTGTTGGGCGATAAAAATTTGTTGCTGTGCAACTCGGAGCGCGCCGCTTTCGCTACGCAAGAAGGGAGCGCACTGTTTTTAAAGCAATAACGGCATTCATTATTTCTCAACTGACCGGATATACGCTACCGAACGGTTACGTTATTTATTTCCAAAAGAAGTTCGCCTTTTAAGCGAAAACTGAAAGCATTTTTGCCAATTTCGCGTATCACATCGAACGTGCATTTACAATTATCTTTTTTAATTATCACCAAATCGAAAAATGTAATTTCCTTTCGACAATTTAAACGAATAACCGTCATTTAATTTTAATTTTATTATCGTTATTTATCAGACACAAAAGTATCCCAAGATTTATTTTCTTGACATTATATAGTGTGTCTGTTTCTATTATATTTATGCGCAACATTATAACAGTTACTTTACTAATTATAGCAAAAATGATAACGATATACTGTGCTGTACCAGCTTCTTTGCTGTTTTCATTGTATGCGGAAATTTAGAATTCCATTTAATCAACATCTTACGGGCAAAGTTTCTTAATTGAATTTAAGAAGTTCTCGTAGAAAGCGTGATTTTGATTGATGGATGCTACATGCAAATTGAATTGCAGATCTTCATGTTATCGAATGACAATCCTCTTATAAAGACTCGGCCGTGATTAGGTCTCCCTGTTCTGTATTCCGAATTGACTGATATTCAGAGGTGGAAGCTTTCAAAGTACACATTAAGACAATGTTCATTAACATCCGTATCATCTCGCAGACATTGAGAGAGGTTGTTTAATTCTTGGGAAGACAAAGTAAAACAGAGAGCGTTTATCTTTAAACTTTATAATGGACTTTTTAGCGTCATTCCACGTAACAATTCTTAGATCGGCAAAAATTCTTTCACGAGGGACTTTAAATTTTCCTCCGTAACAGGTGTAACTTGGCTGAGTTATTTAGGAAAAGAGAAAATTAACTCTTTCGC
>JABFPN010000901.1:0-36338 GCA_022817305.1 Leptoteleia sp. ZL-2020
TTCTGTAAATGCTGATTTGATGCTTGCAATTGATTCAGCATATTTTTTAGACATGGGAAAATTGTATTCAATTAAAAAGTCTGAATTTTTAAATCAATTTTAAGCGAATTTAGGGACCGCGTTTTTTAGGTGTTAAAAAAACGCGGTCCCTAAATTTGCTTGAAACTAATGATACAAATTCAGTTACATCATTGTTAAATAATCTCCCAGATTGAGAAAATGTGCTGAATCAACAACATCAATTAATTCTCGTTCATTTTAATAAAAACGAATAACACCCTAATCTAGTAATTAACGCTTACGGCATCATCTTAAGGTGATGTTTAAGGTCTGCTGTCACGGAGTTAGTGCCTTTTATAATCAAAATTTAATTATTTAATATTTTATGATATACAGACCAGAGCGCCATTCTGGGGACACGGGAGTGTTATTTGGTTCAAAAAAATATGTGCACTGATGAATATTCTCAATGAATAGTGATTTTTACGATTTTTTTGTCGTCTGCTTGAAAGGAAGCAGTAGAAATCACTATTCTTTGTGAATATCCATCGGTGCATATATTTTTGCGAAGCAAGTTATACTCCCGTGTCCACAGAATGGCGCTCTGGTCCGCATATCGTAAAATATAAATGAATTATATTTTGATTTCAAAATACACCAACTCCGTGACAACAGACCTTAAACATCACCTTAAAAGAACACTAACTCCGTGGCAGCAGAGTTACTGCATCACCTTAAATTTTAATGCGTTATTAAACACACATTTGATATATTATATACTTAAATTTAATTAAATGAATTTTATTAATTGTATAATTAATTAAGGTGATGCTGTAAGCCTGCTGCCACGGAGTTAGTGTTTTTGTAAATATTATTTTAAAAATGTTGATTTCATGCTTAACAAAAGATTCAGACCATTTTTCATATATGGGAGAATATAATTGAGAAAATGGTCTGAAGCAATTACTTCGGTTACTTTTATATATTTTTAATAAAAACACAGAATACCATAATCTAGTAATTAACGCTTAGAGCATCGCGTTAAGATTTAATTAATTAAATAAGTTAGTTATTTTGAATTATTTAATGTAAAAATTAGGCGTTTAAGAACGCATTTTGCATGCAGAATGACATGCCATATTTGCTCCCGTAAGCATCCAATATGAGGCTAGTGTTCAAATCTCAAGAATGATAATTATTTTATTACATTATTACAAAAAAAAATATAGATAATCCTAATATAAATCTTAATATAAAAATAATTATACTAATAAATTTTGTATGGAATTTACATATGGATCTTATATATATATAATATACAAATCATATTTTTAAAGATGTATAATTCTTTAATTTTAAGCTTATTTAACCTTATTTAACATGTTAATCTTTTATATGCACTGAATAAACTTAAATTTATTAAAATTCTTAATTTTTTCTTATTTAGGCTCTTAAAATTTATTAAAATTTCAATTTTGTTCTCAAGTTATAATTGTATTGTTTTTATATTAGTAACATAATAATGACAATAAACTATTCTATTTATAATTCTATATTACCACATAACAAAAAATTTATTGGTTATGTGCACAAGGAGGAAAGAATCAGTAAAGTTATATACAGTGTATAAGATAATAACGTCTATACATGTTCGGGAAAATATTCAGCTCTTGAGAACTAAAAAGATTTGGATGTTTTTTGTCCTTGTTATTAGATTAAAATGTATAAATGTTTAACTTTCATTAGTTATTAATCTACACAATAAAATGAGATACTATTAGACGTCAGAAGTAGATAAGTGATTTAAATAATACTTGGCTTTCGTGGAACTTTACTCATAATTTGTTTATATATTTAAAATGACGTCTCAAATTGAAGAAATCGATTTAACGGAAGAAACGTATACTGAAACAGGTAAGATTTTTATTTTTTCAAGAAGTTCGTTTCTGATTGAAGCTGTGTAATAACAATTTTATACTGCACTGCTGTAACATAACCTCAAACTAACTTGTTAATGTATACTGATATACTTATATTTCACATATCTAATAGTATTTTATTATTTTATTATAGGAATATAATGCTATTGCTTAAATAATGTACTTAAAACTCTTAGAATTTTATATTTTACGAGTTATTACCAATACGATACCTGAACCTCCATTTTACTAACCTATTATCATACACGTTTTAATGATTATTTTCTCAAATCATAAGTTTTCAGAGAAATTTTAATTAATAAATTATTTAAATAATAAAATAATTTTATTTTAAATTATACAAAAGTAATTTAAGATAATTAATTATATATCTGCATAAATATTGAAACAAAATATTTAATAAATAATATTTATAATATATATTAAAACAATTTTGGTTAAATCTTCTTGTTTTCATTTTAGTATTTACAAATATGTTCAAAACAAATTAACGGCAACGGATGTTTTTATTTTCTCACTTTATAGATGTATGTTTTATACATTGTTATTATGCAAACTATGTCATTAACATTCATATAAAATTGAAAATAAAAGATGTAAATAAAATTTAATTAACAAATTTGACTTTATGCTAAATGTTTGCTTTATTCTATTGTCCTATAATAATTTAATTAGTCATAAAATAATAGAATCTTAATTCTAATATTAAGTAATTATATTTTAGCACCTAAGCTGTGGAAAGAAAGAAAACCAGCGAAAAAAAATGAGATCTTTTTTTGTACAGACTGTCATAAGACTTTTACAAGAAAATGCAATTATATACACCATGTTAAATTTGTACATTATAAAACTAGGAAATTACAAAGTTTGGATAATAAATCAGAACTTACCAATCAGAGTAAAGACAAAGATACAGCGTCTTGGGACAACAAATTGTTAGAATGTCCAATATGTCTTAAAGTATTTATGAACGAATCAAATTTAACAAAACATTTGGAAGTTCATTCAGTTCATCAATCAGTAAATTGTAACAAATGCAATAAAGAATTTTTAGACCTATCTAGTTTAAACGAACACTTAGTAACTTGTACTAATTATCAGGATGAGATGGAGCAAGTGCGAGAAAAAGTGAAAAATTATTGCGCCTTATGCCAACGAAATTTCTTTTATGAATCTGCTCTCGAGAAACATAAAGAATTGCATTTAACAAAGGAACCAATGTTTACTTGTCAATACTGTCCGCAAAAATTTTTCCAAAGAACAAATCTTGTACAACACGAAATCACACATACCAGACCATTGTATTCTTGTTTTGTTTGCAATAGAATTTTCTTTAAAAAGCACAATTTAAATTCACACATGCGGTTACATGTCATAGAATCCCCCAAAGTAAAGTGTCATCAATGTGGCAAAAGTTTTAAATCCAAATATTCTTTGGAAATACATATAAAAAATCACATAAGAAGCGCAAGGTTCAAGTGCAGAGGTTGCGATCGGGTTTTCTCAACTAGGACAACATTTATGAGGCATATGCAAACCAAAATCAATAACAATACAAAATACAAATGTCAATATTGCGGAAAGGTTTGTTGTCACAAGAAAAATTTGGATAAACATATAGCGACTCAATGTAATATAGCTAATCGCACCTTCAGGTAAATTTCAATCTAATTTTAAACATTCCCTTGTGCAAATGAATGATGGAAAATGCTGAAAAGTCCCAATTTTAGCAGGCTTTCAGCATTTTTCAGCAAATCATTTCCACTAGGATTTTTATTATTTTTAAAAAGCAAATTATTAATTCATTTCACTAAATTTTTAGATGTCCCCGGTGTGATGAAAACTTTACAACTAAAGTTCAACTTCAAACGCATATGCATTCTCATGTGAATATTAGAAAAATATATTTGTGCAGCAGTTGCAGTACTGCATTTGCATCCGAGTTTGATTTATACATGCATCAAATTTCGGATGATGGTACAGCATTAAAATGTGATGCTTGTAAAGAAATTGTTGAATGTTTGAATATTTTCAAGCAACATGTTTGCTCAGAAGAAGCTTTAAATGATGAAGAAAGTTCTGCAAAGGATGAAATTTTAAATGAAAAGGAGAAATTATTTGAAGCCACTGTGTATAAAACACCGCAAAATAAAATTAAACACAGAGATCATACATATGCTATGCAGTCATGGCCTATTAAACCATACAAGTGTAAAAAGTGTGGAAAACATTTTTGTAGATCAGTTAATTTAGAAAAGCATATTCAAGAATTTCATCGTAAGCATTTTTTAAATATACATTCGACTTCCATACATTTGCTTTTCACTCGTTTTCCCTTCCACACATTTGCTTCTTTTTCTTCCATACATTTGCTGAAATCTGACCAATGAGAAAAAATATAAAAGCAAATGTGTGGAAGTCGAGTGTACTTATTTATTTTTTTAATATTTTTGATTGAATTGATTTTAATAATTATTGTTTGCAGCTTTTTATTTTTCCTCTGAAAGTTCCGAAGAAAATTCAGAAGATGAATTACATGAGAGAAAGGTTAATTTTACTGTGCCTAAAATAGGCTTAATAACATCGTTAAATGCGAATGAAAAAATATTTGTCAACGAAGATAACATTAATGATTCTGCTGTATATGAAAATGATCATATGATTAATCAAGATGAACAACTTGTGGATCCTTTATTAATCGTAAATAAAATTTATAAAAATATCAATGAATTATTTTAAATTTTATATTATAAGTATGTATATTAATATTTTAATTTTGTTTTAGGATGATGAAACAGATCAAAGAAATTCAAATGTATATGATGCGAATGACGTTCAAGAATTTAAGATAGATAGAAATATTATAAAAATTGAACCTCAATCTTCAGAAGAATCACTTCAATTTAATAGGTTTCAAATGGTTGAAGATGAAGCAATAGATATTAAACAAGAAAACATTGATTATGAAAGTAGTTAGTGCATTTCGCGAATAAAATATACTTTGAAATAAATATGATTTTTAGCTAAATTCTGTTTGGTACTGTGATATATTTTTCATACATAATTAAAATTAATATCTATATCATATTTTTATGTAAATTGCTTGGTTTATTCCTGGTAACGGTAAAAGGAGTTCTTTAATTCACAAATTATAATTTAATCTTATTGTATAATTTTCCTCCTCAAAAACTAGCTAGCTTTTATAAGAGTGGGATATAAAGCTTCTCGATACTTCGACCGATTGTTATTGTTTTGTAAAAAGATTGAGATTCTATAATTGATGAATGTGTAGTATGTAACGGGGTGAAAGGTTGAGAAAATAATTAAAGATTTATATAAAAAACAAAATCAGTGTATATATATTATTATGTTTTACATTTTGCAATACATTCAAAGTTATCATCTCGACTTTATGTAACATTGCATTATTACGTGCTTAAGATCTACAATATAATCTTAATTAATATAAAATAATTAAAGTAATGAAAAATTAGATTACATTTCATTTTTAAAGAAAGAACAGTCTTTAAATTTCAAAGTTTGACGTGATTAATCGTAACCTTCGAGTCTTTCTAATTCTACCCTTAACGTGATAAAATTTAAATATAACAAAGAAAAAAATACTGCTTTCTAAAATGTGAAGAAATAAAACAACCGAAATTGATTTGAAACACCGTCGGCGTCTATCTCATCACGATACGCTTAATACCAGTATAAGAACTTGTTCGCTTTTCTATCTCTCTCTGCTGCCCCTGAATTTGCGTACTAACGTCCCGCACTAGCACATTACTATTGTACTGTAAAACCTACACGCAAGGAAATTTTTAGTAACTGTTACTCAAATAAGTATATCGCGGATACATACTAATATGGAAATAAAAATTTAAGTTTTACCAACTTTGAGTATTTCTCGTAACGTTTATTAACACATCTAATTAAAATAATATGATAGTATTTAAAAAAAAAGTAGACAGTATGCAAACAACAATTTCGCTTGCACTGTTGTATCTTTTTTTTTTTTTTTGTAACAGTTACTATGAATTGTTTTTCAATGCATTGATACTTTAGAAAGAGTTGTATTATCGATTCCATTGTTGAAACAAAAAAATCGGTATAAATCGTAGATATTTATCCTCTTATTTGTTACTATTATTTGCTTTTTTTCTTTCTTTCTTTCAAAACATTACATCGGTAATAAAATATTTACTAAAGTATCCGCAGTAAAACCTCTATTAACCCCGCCCAATGAAGAATTCCCCCTACACGGAATTGATCGAAAAACCTCTATTCCCAAGCCCATCATCTCAAAATTTCTAAATACAATATGTTCAATTTATCAGTGATTAATTGCGTGCGATACAATACACAAACGAATACAAGATCTACAGCGTAACTCGCAAACTGTCGCATACATATATTAACATTGATCTACAGACTTTGATGATCCTGCAATTATGATTTTAAATTCGAGTCCGTGCTTTTTGCATCGTTTTTCGTTCATGAACTTCATTAACATTACATTAGTTTATTTCTCTATAATTATTATATTATTATATTGAATCGAACGTGGCGAACTGTTAATCAACCAACCGAGGTTTTCCGTTGTTCCATGCAGAACTGAAAACAATGGCGAGTGTTGGCAATTGATCTTAGGGCATCTCGCGTGATCAGTATTGTCGAATTAATCTGTGGAATAAAAACGTAGGATGGCTCTGCCTTGGATTTCAGAGTGGCACAATTTGTGGACAACATCCAGTGCTTGTTCCGCTGGGTAAACGGTATGTGGTGGTGGTTCGATTTCCCCAGATGCCACTAATGCAACCAGTTCCCGTAATTGTTCCAAAGTACCAGGTTCGACTGGTTTTATGCTAATGGAGCGCTCTTCCGCGCGTCTGCTGAACTTTGACAATAATCTATCCGCAACTTCCTTGATAACGAACACCACGCCTCCTTTGCTTAGACACTGTAGGCTGCGATGTAAACTGCGCGAGGTAGTGCCAAAGTCAATGACAACGTCCACCTGGCCTTGACAGGCGTCCATGGTGCGTTCAATTAACTGCTTTTCGTAAAGGTCCTCGCTCCATTGCACCACATTGACTCTGTAATTTGATAATTCTCTGTTAGATAAACGAATGCAGCGACGAAAGATATCGTGCATTCTATTTGTAATTATTTTCAGTAGACCTTAAGTGAGAATTCGCAACTATTTATTCTAAACAATGTTTACACACTCAGAGAAAGATAAGTAACATTTTCAATAGACCCAACTGTATTTGAATTTTCTCATGCGTGTATTCATTTTTACTCTACTAAGCTTTCTAATTCCTAGAAATTTACAACTGTTTACAATAAGAAACGTTATTTTCATATAAATATACTTTATTTATATATTATTAATTACTTTTAAAGTACCTTTATTATAATTTATATTTTATTGTTTGATATTACATATGATTAAAATTAAAAGTAACAAAAATTTATTTTGTAATAAATTGCATTTTGTATGATGTATGAATGTTGAATATGATCAAGCTAATAAAACATACGTTTCATTGTTTATCCATGTCAAACTTCATAAACAATAAAGTGTTGTTAATAAACAAATAAATAATAATAATAATATAGAAAAATGTGAAAGAAAACACATAGAAAAAGATTTTAAGGTGCACAAACGTACCGTTGATATTCTTGAGCCAGCATAAGACCATCATCTTTGAGAGAAGCTATGGTAATTGTAACGCGGTCTTTCATGTTCGTAAAGTGATACGCTGCAATTCTAAGAGCCCATAATGCGAGGCCGCCTGTTCCCACAATAAGTATTTTGCAAACACTGCTTTCACCTCGTTCTTTTAACAAGTTCTGAAAAAGAAAAATTAAACTCAATATTTTGAACGAGAATTAATTGAAACTACTAAAATGTTTAAAAATATACAATTCAGTTCTACGGAGATACTTCATGTTATTTAATTTATATCGAGTAACTCTAAATTGAGAAAAGTATATTTATATTATTTTAGACCAGACATAAAACTGTCTAATGCAAAAATGTTATTAACAATAAACAATTCATTTTCTCATTCTTTATTAAATGTTAAATATCAATCTAAATTATATTCATTGTTTTAACATCATACAATTTATATCTAATTAAAGTGACCAAAAACATGTGTTTGTAATAACTATGTTTAATAAGCATGTGGTCTTATTATATTTGTACTTAAGATCATAAACTAGAAGAAATAATTTCGGAAAACCTAATTAGGATGGAAGTCGGAAAAGTTATTTGTGAAGCAACCTGGCAGAATGTCAAGCGTTTCAAAATTGCTTACACTGAGATATATAGAAATGCAAGAAAATTGAATAATATCATTGGCAATACTGCAATAACAGAATAACTATTTTTCTTTTCATTTGTTAACAAACTATATAACTCCTTTACTAATAATCTTAGTAATTTCCTTAATTTTTTCCCTCCGTGTAATTGCATTATCCTACCTTTAAACTATTTATTATCATTACTTTTATAATTACTTGTAATAATTTCAACAAATATCAAGTATTGTCCTTTCCACTTGTTAACAAACTATGTAATCCCTTCACCAACAATCTTAGTAATTAGCTTAACCTTTTCCCTCCGTGTAATTGCATTATCCTACCCTTAAACCTTTTTTTATCATTACTATTATTTCTCATTTATGATACTTTCAATACTTTCAACAAATATCAAGTATTGTTCTTTTCATTTGGTAATAAACTATATGATCCATTAACCAGCAATCTTAATAATTTTCTTAATCCTCTCCCTCCGTGTAATTGCATTATCCTACCCCTTAAACCTTTTTTTATCATTACTATTATCTGCCATTTATAATACTTGTAATAATTTTCATAATAAATATCAAGCGATCTCAATGAGAAGCTCAACCAATTGATAATTACTTGTACATGTTCGTGCGCCGCGAAAACCGTATTCATCGCGAGAAGCGCGCCAGCGGGCAACATCGCTGCCACGCTAAGCGGCATGTGGTCCGGAACTTTGATGAGATATTTGAGATCGTGCACGACGAGGTACTCGACGTAGCCGTTGGGTACGTTCTCGTACGGATACAAGATGACTCTGTCGCCAATTTCGAAGCCACAGTCGTTGGGCACGTCGGAGCCGAGGGATTCGACGACTCCGGCCACCTCGTAACCGGGGAAGAGGGCCGCGTCTCTCACGCCGTGGTGCGGCAGAACCAGTGGAAAGTCGCCTTCCACGGATATTTCGGTCGCGAGGCTGCTACCACTGGAGACGGACGCCAGGCTGGAGAGACTCGGTGAACGACGTGGTTGGTAACAGGCACCGGCGCACGCCACTCGGATCCTGGCACCGTGGGCCGGCACATCTGGCACAGGAACGTCGCAGCTGAACACAAATTCACGCCCCGACACGTTCGGGCTCTCAATTGACAGCTGGCGGCAGAGTTTGTGCATCTTTTTCTCCCTGAAAAAAATGCAAGCTCAATTATATCAGTTGCTCGAAATTAATAATTACAAAAATTTGAAATACTTAGTTGAAGTAATTTTATTCATTTAATATTTAAGTATAATTAAGTGTAATAAGTAGTAAAAATGATAAATGTTGTACTTCTTTCATTAAACAATTAAATTCCTGAATTGAAAAGTTACAATTCATTAATTGCTTAAACCTTAAAACCTTTTTCTTTCAAGTTATGACTGAGAAACAAATGACTGGTGACATATTTAAAAATCATTTCTAATGTCAGAATAATTGTAATAATACATAAATAATGAGGCAGAAATGGAGATGGTGGAATTATCTTGTTATTAATATGTAATACGTGATTTCATTTGCCATGTACTTTTCTTGAACTGGTTGGAGTAATTGAACGGGAATAGTTTCAGCAAGTTATAAAATAGTCAATATTTGATTTAATCACTTGAAAATAACAATTCATCTCTTTCATGTATACATATGGACAACTATTGCGCACAATTCCTTCTTAGCCAACAATGATACTTCCTAGTTAATTAAATTAGCATCTGGAGAACACGTTCAAATTATTATTTATATCAATGTGCAGAAAAATGTTCGTAAAGTTACTTTATTTGTTCCTTCATTTTACTTTACATTTCCTACAATTTAAAATAACAGCGTACCTAATAAATGTTTAAATAAACAGAAAAATTGATTAACTACAATTATGCAAAAGTTTAGTTTCCTATATTTATTTGATTGAATTTATCTATTAAAAATGTATTCTTTTTTTTAAATATTTAATTCCTGCATGTCAGATTAATATGATAACCGAGGGATTAACAAATTAAAAATACAACTTTTCATAATATTTGCTTTGAATCAAAAGATATTCAAATTTATGTACTTTCTCATATAATTGCAATGCAACACGATACAACACATACCAGGAAGTAGGTCAACGATTAATTTCTTGATTGAAAAGTAAAAAAAAACAAGTTAAAGAAAAAAAGACAAAAAGTGAGATAATAGAAGTAAAACAAAACGCAGTCAATAATCGTATGAATTACGTGCAGTTGTTATATCACTTTAATATTCCAGTTATTTATAATTTTATTAGACAAATCGTTTGAATCACGGTAAATTCATACATCTAAATATATAATTTCAATTTTATTACCGATAGAAATACTGAGTAAATAAAAATTAATGAATATGCTCGGTTTATTCAATGCTCCAGTTTAACAAAGATAATGATCAAGATGATGTCATTGAATGTACTTTAAATATTAAATAAACTTTAAGAATTACAGTCAGGTACATTTCTTAAATGAATTTTACATAATAATACTAATTATTAAATATTATAATTTGTTCTTTCAAAACAAGAACAATTATAAAGTCAAGTTAAAAATAACAATAGAATTTGTAACTGTAATCATGAATTAAAAGAATATTTACTATATTTATGTTTTTATTTTCACTATATACATTCATGTACTTTTATTAATATTTACTAGGACCGTATACTCATATTTATTTCTGCATACTTTGCATTCCACATTAAACTTTAAATAAAGAAAGATCTTTTCTTTTATTTAGAACCAACTGTTATTTTCCTATCCATCTAACATGTATAAATAATAGATTAATTATTATATAACGAGAAAAATATACACCACAGAAAACAGACTCTTTACCTTCAGACATAAATAAACTTCTAAAATACAACTATAGGATTCTTACATTCTACCTATTTCTTCGTGTTTTATGTCCACCGCAATTTGAAAATAATTATTCAATTTATTTATTAATCAATGAAACTAGTACACTTGTATTTGGATTATACAAGAACTGTAAAATATAGTTTGTTTTTTGTTTTATATCAACATTCAACATATATTCATTTTAATCTAACAGGTGTTTAAGCGAACACACTAAAGTTCCAATAAAATTCCTTAAAATCCAAGCAAAGTCAGAACAAAATCTTAATTATCCAAAAATAAGTTATTGACTGAATAAAACAATCCAATTCGTCCCATCAATTTTAATTTAGAGCTATTAAAAAAGTTGACCCGATAAATAAACAAGTCTCTGGTTTATTCCATGGCAACGCCCCAAAAAATACTCCTAACTTTGTATATCAAAGTGATCGGAAACATTTTCCACGTTAATACCCTTTTTATTGCAAGCGGAGGAAAACCCCTGTGATAAAACGAAATTTGTCAATTTACCCGTTGTAAGTGGAGTAAGTTTGATGCGTATTTGCGGTGATCGGTGCCAATTCGACGGGCATTTCGGCAGTGTTGAACGAATTATCCGAGGTAAAAATTAAACTACAATAAATTGCAGTTTTTCGTCGAACACGTCAGTTGCACTCGAGAGAACGCTTTGCGTCGCTTTTAAACACCACACTGGACACACCGTAGAGACCGGTACTTTCAAGAAACTCATATAATTAAACTTCCTTCGGCGTGGCGTAACGCTTATATAGACGCACGTTGCGTGAAACTGGGGGTTAAGAGTTAGCCAATCAGAGAAGGAACACTCGCGAAGCGCGTGCTTCGACGCGCCGCATTGTGTTTGGAGATTGCGACTTTTCCAGAGCCCCGAACAAAGTTGTATATGATTTTTGCGAACGTTTCGAGCGTCCAACTTATGTTATTCTTGCATATTATCTTTTTGTTTATTTATAATCGAATTAATAATTGAATTTATAATCTATTTTATATATCTAATTTTTTATATTTATTTTTTCACGATTTGAAATGATTCTTTAAATTGGATTTTATATGGAAATGTTATATAATGAACCATACTATAAATAAAGATAAAACTATTTATTTATAATAAACTACAATGAAAAAAGTAACATGTTTATAATAAAGCAGATTTGTGTATTGAGAAACAAAACTTATTGTTTAGAAGATAAATTAATGCAGTCAATATTTTTAGACTAATTAGAGCACGTAATACGGTAAACAATATATTTATGGAAATCTTGCAAATTATATTGAGCATCTGTGTTATACTTTTTATCAGATTTGCTACATCATAATAAAACGTGAAGGGATTCAATTGATAAAAATCTCATTTATCTGAGGATCTAAATCTAATCTATTTTTATTATTAAAATTACTTTATAATCTTTGTCAATGAATATTAATTAAATCACTTTAAACCTGCTGTTTAAATTAGAAAACAATTAAAATAGAACAAAATTATACTTTTATCTAGATTTTTGTTTCTGGCGTTAAAATGATGTCAACTTAACTTTAAATTAAATTTGATTTACTTTTTGGTGACATTAAGAAACGTTTTTTGTGTAATTTTTGGAGATGTTATCACGTACGCTCATTAACAATAGAATTATTATTTTTATCACCGCAATTAACGAGCTTATTTCAGTTTATTTCAGAATAGAAGCGAACATTATGCTAATAATTTTTTACATTAAAAATAACAAAGAACATAAAATTTTACTATTAGGAACAAAGGACAAATATTATCGTCTCCTATTTTTTTATTAATTTTTTTCCAGTAGAACATGAAAATGTACTAAATATCCGTTTACATAAGTTGCTTTCAATTGTAATGTTCATTCCAACGAGGACATATTGAATATTGATGTTAAATTTTTAATTAGATATTTTTGTAAAATTGTTCTAACAATATATAGTATATCAAAATTAAGACACTTTAATTGATTTTATAAAAACAAATAAATTGATATTACTATTACTAATTCTCATGTAACATTGTCACAGAATTCAACGTGCACTTAAATTATTAACTTGCAATTATATTTAAATTGTTCACGCACTCATCAGTGCAATTATTAAAAAAAAAAAAAACAATTATTTCATTGAAATCGTTTTATATAGTAAACTTGTATTGAAGCTAAGGAAAAAAATAAACAAATCTCACCAAATGGATACAAAACATCCATATAATATAATATCCATATAATAAAAGAATGCAACAAACTTTTATCTTCTGTTATCAAGTATTTGACGCGGCGTTTTCCGCGTTCGCATATTAAAGTACTCGCGCATTACGAAACGACAGAGCTTATTGAACTCGTGAATTTTCAATTGCATTTTTTTTTTTTTTAAATTTACCCGCTCGCGCGCAAACAAGACAGGTCTAGAGTGCGCGATGATTTGCATCAGAAAACGTCTGGGAATCGGGAAGTTTGTGACTAATGGTATTCTAATGCAGTTTACGAGAATGAATTGCACGTATAACGATGACCAAAAGGGGGTATTATTCTTTGGGCAATTTTATTAACCATTAAATTTTCTTCAAACAATGACTAATTGAGTAATTCATTAAATTAACAATTAAGAAGTGTATATATAATATATATTGCGAGTAATAAAATATTAATTAGTCGTTGGTAAAATTAAATTGTGATTAAAAAATATTAAATTTAAAAAAAAAAAAACAAACAATTTCAAATCGTTAGCACGCTTATTTATATAAATTGCAAACAGCTTTGTGATATAATTAAGGATCGCTTTAATTTATCAGATAAGTAACAAGTTAAATAAAATTCATTATCACGTGTACTTTAAATGATTAAGCGCGCCTCGTTGAGTACGTGCTTATTTGCAAATATAGCAATTAAATGGCAAATGGTTGTTAACATTGTTAATGCTTTAAAAATAACTTTAGATTATTTTTCAGAGGAGCGTCAAAATACAATGTAAAGAGAGGATGAATTTCCATTTGAATCGCCCTTGGTACGTAAATAACTATTTTCTTGTCGAATTATTCCTTTTCTTATCCCCCCCTCCCTCTCATTTGTCTTTATTTATTTTATAATAACGGAGATCACGCCATATTTTGATAATAAAAGTTTTCTTTTTATATTCCATTCAGGTAAAAATGTTATTGAAGTGTAGGTAGCTTTTTTTTTGCAATAAATCAAATTAACGATTCACTATGAGGAATAATAAACGCATTATTATCGTATCTTTGTTTCCTTTTTCGTAAACACTATATTTTATCCTAACCAACTAAACAGTAAACTTGCATCCCAGCAAAACATGTTTATTCCAAATGCATTTATGTTCTGCGATGAAAATTGTAATTTGCAATTATAAATAAGTGATAAAAAATAGTTTAAAAAAATCAATAATTAATTAGTTAATTAATTACAGTTAATATAATAATTTTTTACGTTAAATTACATTAAGTGTAATTATATTATATTAGACGAAAAAGTTGATAATTTAAAATATCAATGTCATTATCAATCGCTGATAAGGTAATACAGATTTTCCAAACAATACTACATTAATAATTCTTTTTGGTCTAATAAATATTTATTACATTTGAATTGTGTAGAGAATTCAATTCTGTAACTTCTATTTCAACCTAAGAAAGAAAAACACTCGAATAAACGTCAAACGAAGTCTCAAGTATAATAATAAATATTGTGTTAAGGTAAACAACTCCTGTGTAATGATTACGGTTGCAAAAAAAAAGCAAGTCTCAAAGTTGCATCAAATTATTTGGAAAATTATTTCCGTAAGCTTATAATATAACCTAAAATAAAATATTTGCCCTCTCGTCGACTTTTTATCGACACTAAAAACAGAGGAAATATATAAAAATGAATTTTCTACAAAAAGAAAAGCGTTTCAGCCTTGAAAATGGTGATTCGCGTTACTTTCAGTAAACTGTAACTTTCTATTTTTCTCAGTTCACAATAAATATATCCTCTTGATAACTGTTTAATTTATTTAATTTATACATATATTACAATTGAAAAGAGTAAAGGAATTTGCACTGATAAACGAAGAAACTCGGTACACATAAATAAAGTACTTTTAAACGATTACAAATGTGAAACAAGACTAGTTAAACCACCTAATTTCTGATAAGATTGTGACTGATTCGTTCGTGTACCATACCGTTAACTGTACCAATTTATTCTACAATGCTTTGTTTTACTTCATGCTAAATGGATTCTTCAAGGTATCGATTAAAAAACAAATTGTACTATGAAAAAAGGTTAAGTTAAAATTTATTATGCCGTGAGAAAAGTTGGGGACGAAGTTTGTTTACATTTTGTATTTATTATAAGAGGTTATATTGAAACGACAAACCATTCTTTTAATACGGGAAAACTATGTCGCTATAAAAACAACGTTTTTATTATGTAATATAGTTCAACTTTTGGAAATCGTTCTTTTTTTCCCACTTCGAAAACGATTTTCAAAAGTTAAGTAATTGCACATCATGAAAATAGGCCCTAAATCAATATCTCCCATTGTAAACAAATGGTTCATCATTGAGACATTTTCATAATTACATTATTTTCTGAAAATAATTAAATATACACTAATCTAATTACGAGCGACCGATGTTTCACCTGAAATGCAACAAGAAAATATACTTCGTCTCCTCTTTTGTGGGTATAATAGATTAATATTTAAGACAAGGTTTTTCCCCAGTGCAATTCAAAAGTTGAGTAAAACAATAATGGTTTAGGTTTCTAAATACGGCCGGAAACAAAGAATCCCGATGTTTTAGCGAGTGCATTTAAAAGTTACGGTGACTAGTTACGGCATTACCTATCCATGGCAAGGGGCCACCTGTGTAAGTGTGACGTTGCACGAGATTCGTTCGGGTGGTGGGGGGGAAGGCGATCGATGCCGTGGAACGGCGCACGCCGAGATCACGTGCAACTCAGCCGTCGACCGCGTGCTCGCTTTTTCTCCCGTGTTCCCTCGTGCTATTCTTGCGAATAGTGTTTATTAGCCGCGGGAGAATAACAAGGGTGTTGATGTTTGCCATTGTAGACGGCATTGCTCCTAATTTTGCGACTTCGTTTTTAACGTTTAGTTTTTCAAACAAATTATCAGAAATCTGTTAAATGTCGATATAAACAATTGGTTTTTATTGACAGTTTAAAAATGTTAGCGTACTATTATTGTATATATTTATGTATATATCGCGGAGGAATTTATGGCAATAATTGTTGAATAGAAGCTTATTAATTTTTTTTTAAAAAATGTTTCTTTACAATGGAACAAAAATATTAGTTTAATGTATTGTATTGAGTTTAAAGTCAACTTATATGTTTGAATAACTTAAACTATTTATAACATTCAAATTTTGTAGTTTCAGAGAAACAACGAAATTTGCGTAAGAAAATAGCACGAGATAAACAAATAAATGAACTTCTTTCTCTGAAATTACAACATATGAATATTATAAATAGTTTTAATTATTCAAGTATATAAGTTGACTTTAAATTCATTCATTTATCATAAAAATAGAATTACAAGTATTTATTTTTAAAAATAACTCCATTTTTTAAATGCAATACAAAAATATTGTTTTCAAATTTTATAACAATGCTTAATTTTAAATGGGTACCGTCAAACATCCCACGGTTCCTGAATTGTTTCAACTCTTTTTTTTTTTTTTTCTTTTTTTTTGCGAACAAAGCTTCGACAAAAAGATTCAAAACAATCTTTAAAGATTAATTTGTAACTTATACACTGGCACGAAAATAATAAAATGAAAAATAGAAATCTTAGGTATACTTTTTTTGCGGTCGACACTCCTGTCCTAACATGTTTATTTAACTTTAGTTGCGTTCAGAATTGATGAAATTTACTTGTTTGTTGTGTTATAAACAAAAGTTGTCTTATGATTTGATTTTTATATTCCATAGTGCGTTCTGTCATCAATCAACTTTTTTCCTGCTCTGTTTTTGCTTGTACTATTTGAAATAAAAATGTCAGCTCAGTGTTCAGTAAAATTTATATTATTTATATTGCTTTTGAGTTGATACATTTAACGATGATGCAATAATTTCCCTATACATTATTGAATTAAGCTTTACACAATAATTTTCCAAAAAACCCAATAAATATTGAGTAATTAAAAAAATTATTTCATTGAAAGCTGAAATAATAATAATAATAATAATAATAAAATAAAAATAAAATAACCGTTATATATTAAAAAAAACTATTTTTATACCAATATCTTTACAAGCAATGAGTCAAACGATAATTTCTGCGTTGTATTAGAACTAATGTCACCAGTTTTTATTTATGCCTTTTTTTCTGAAAATGATCCTTTTTTACTGAAGCTGTGTCACTTTCCTTTATCGTATTCAATGACTATGATTTATTCATTTTTAATTTGAAATAGGAGAATTTTTACTAATAACAATTTAAGTTGTTTTGCAAGTTTCTAGCAGTTTCAGTTAATACTAGAATTCCTTTAATTTTGACACTGACCATGATACGCGTATCAGTCTTGAGAAGTCAAGATTGTAACGTCAAGATTATAAATAACTGCATTGCCTTAGTTTCATAGAAAAGAGTGAATTGTGGTCAAACGTTGATCAACCGTGTAGGTCACTGACAAGTCACGTTTTGCATATTTTCATATAACTTTTCACAACGTCACAGCAAACGATCAAGTATTATAAGAATTAATGAAAAGCTGGAAGACAGTTTGGCTCCAGTTAAACTGGTTTCCAGTTATAAAACAAGTTATGCTGTAAAATACCATTAAGTTATCTTATAAAATGTATCAATAGAGAAATTTATTCCAAAAACAATGTTATTTTTTAATATATATCAACAAATGCCATAAACAATATTACGAGAGTCAGTAATTTTTACTATAATTTTGCTTTTTCTAAATTTATTGGCCAATTTTAAAAAGATTTGTCTGCTATATGTCTAGCAAAATTTATTATACCGTTATTAGTCGTTTGTTAAAAAAGTAAAAAAAAAAAAATAAAAAAAAATACACATCTACTCCAATTTTGATTGGAATTCCATTCACAAATAAAACGAAGAACTTTTGGTATGTTCCACAATAATTACCATCGTTACACAGCAGCATATTTTCCTCGGTATATTTAATTTTTTTTTATTTGTTTTTGTTTTATTAATCAAAACATGCTTAAGCACGATCAGTGTAATTAAATAAATTGCGGTTTATATCAAACTACAAGTTATGTCATGTAATACGATAGGCGTTGCATTGTTTTGTACAAGAAATCCGGTATCGCTTTTCATTCCTCAAATGATTATGATATAATCAATGTTAGCGCGTCTTCGACTGGCGAGTTCATCGCGTCGCAATTTTTTCTCAGTTGTACGCACGTTACGAATCTCCATCCTTGGAATAGGTCATCGACAGAGTCGAGTTCGCTCGGTTCTCTTTTAGCGTCTTCGTAAACGCAAACAGATCTAGGAGTATTTCTTTATATATATTATATTATTTCACCGTCCCAGCAAATTAATGCACCGCGATTTCCGACGAATGTTTACAAACTTTTCTACTTTGTAATCATCGCGTTATAATAATATTTATTTAATACTTTTATTTTGACGTTCGACTTTTCAATGAATGACGGATGATTTACAGACATTTTTAAATGTTACCAATTTTTTCATCCTTAAAAACTAAAGCTCAACGTTGGTATTTTAAGTTGCAGTTAGATTAAATGCGCGCGCGTTCGCGCCAAATTTAAATGTCGAATTTTTTTAATAAATTAAAGAATTTATTGGGTTTATGAAATTTTGTTTTTAAAAGCAACGTTTGTTCTAGTATTTATAAATGAAACAAATTTATCCTTTTAAAAAACAGTAATTTTTTCTGTCATATTTGTTTAATTGCTGAAAATGAGCGGGAAGAATTGTACGCACAAAACAAAGGACAAGGAAATGATATAACTAAATGCCGCGGCAGTGATGCTAATAACAGGTTCTGCTTCTTTTTAAGAAGTAAACAAAGCCTTGAAAGTTCAAATTAGATTACTCGGCGAATATGATTATAGCTTTCTTTTCAGATAAACGTAAATTAGGGTATCGCGGTGGAATTCACCAGTTGAAATTCTTATTAAAACTTTATGGCAAATTTATACGGTAACGCGTGACGTAAGTTAAAAATAACGACTGACAAAACAACAAAAATTCCTTATGAGAAAAATAAAGTAAACAAAAAACTTGTTTATATTTACTTCGATTTTCTCATGCAAAATTGACACGCAATAATAATATAATTGTATCGAATAAAACGCGTATCTCTAAAAACGTTTCAATTTGCTTGAAATAAGAAGCAAAGGCATTGTTCCCGAAATTGAAATAACAACGCATGCGTAAATAATATAAAATACATAAATGATAAACGGAAACATTCGAGTGACTCTGTCTAAAATAAAATGCTACACTTTTCAGCCGTGTTATCTTTCATTGAATCGCTCGTCGTCTTTGTTTTGATCGAGTTGATTTACTCGCCAAGTGTTTTGTTATTGTGCGGATGACGGTTACGAAGTGAAGTAAGAAAAAAAAGTTTTTCTCCGAAAATAAAATCGGCCATTTTTATAACGCCCCTCACTTTATTCCTCAACAAAGAAAATTGCTCGCCGTCGGACGATATAAGCTAACGCAAATGTCGAATTTAAAAATAAATATTTAAGAGCGTTGAAAATAAAGAGAAGAAATGAAAGGAAACGCCAAGCAATTCAAAGACGTATTGACAAATAAATAAAGAAACTTCATTGTCATTTATAAAAATAAGCATGAAGACTTTATTAAGGTGAAACATCAGCAGTGTATTACTAGATTATTGTATTTTTAATTATTCTCAAAGAATAATTTTGTTATGAAAATGTCTCAATGATAAGCCATTTGTTTACAATGGGCGATATTGATTAATGTTCATTTTCATGCTGTATAATTACATAACTTTGGAAATTCGTTCTGGAATTGAAAAAAAAAGAAACAACAATTTCCAAAAGTTGGACTATATTATATGATAAAAATGCTGTTTTTATAGCGAGTTTTTCTCATGTTAAAAGAATGGTTTATAGTTTCAAAAATTTTTATATTAATTCAATTCATAAAAATAAATTAAAACTCCATAATTCTGTGAATATAGCACTAATATTTCACTTTAATTATGAAACTAAGCATTGTATGTATAAGAAAGAATTATTTTCTATTGAATTCTTCAAATTGATTTCATGATAAACCGAATTGTGGTTATTTATAAAACAATTGACTTTTTCAGTAAGGTACACAAAGTGGCAATGTTTTTTGTGTTTTGAAATGTGATATTTTACTTGTACTTCTCGCGCACAATAACAACAAACAAGTCGTCCAATGACAGACACTATTATTCAGTGGCAAATGTTCACTTAGCGCCACTTGTTGCTTATATCATAACTATATTGCACCAAGGGAGATTAAACAGGGGTTTGGATTGACATAAGGACTCTAGTAAAAATGAAACATGGTCCATATATGGTCCATATACAAGTCTACATATGGTCCATATATGTTTTTTTTTTCAAAAGTCCCACCGATACGCTATTAAATATTGCGCCAAATATATCTAAACATTTCCCTCGCATTATAAATTCATTATCTTTTCAACAAAATATTGATCTTCGTACGGAACGGCGTACAAATATTTGAAATCAAATAAAAGGATGAAATCATACGCCGCGTGTGTCGCTTAACAATCTACTTCACAATATGACACATTCCTTTTACGCATCAGTCGGATTTTCTTCGCTGTAAACATATTAGTTGTTAGATTTCCGGACTGAAGTGGCCTTGCGCGTATTATAATAAAGATGGAAAAGCATATACGCAGATGTTTCAGCCGTGACGTAATTTTTAATAGTTGGGACAATGTTGATCCAACGTAAGGCGGCCAAAGTCGGCCCAAAAAAAAAAAAACATTTTAGAGTCCCGTTAACAAAGAGCGATATGAATTGCAAAGAAAAGTTTTAAAACGTCGGCTTGAGAGAAGAAACGCAAAAGGTTTGCATTTATGCATACGCCTATCAATCCAGTCGATTGCAATATTCTGAGTCAAGGTTGAAATTACTATGAAAACGGTTACGAGTTGTGTAACTTAATATCATGAATGGCAAATGACAAATATAATTAATCCGTCGCGGTGAAATGTTATGGAAAAAGTTCTAGAGCAAAAGACGTCGGCAGAACTCTTTATATCTCTTTATACGTCAGAATATATCATTATATATCTTTATATATAAGCTTTATATCTCTCGTTTAAGTTAATTCTTCATTTAATAGATAAACTTATTTGTTCGTGGAACTATTTATAAAAGTGTTTTGATGTTACATCACTTTTTAATATGCCGGTTATTTATTTCACTTTTATTAGTATACTTATTCACGTCCGACTACAGCGCAATACCAATGAAGAGTTATTTAGCCGTTGTTTATGCAACTGGAAGTATGTTGTTGGAGTGAGTATTAATTTAAAATTAAGACGTTGGGTTTGTAATCGAAACAATTAAGTTATTAATTATAATGATTGTAAATTGATAAAAAAAAAAACAAAGTTTCCGATTCAATATGTTTATCGTTAATTGATAATAAATTATCATTAAATATCAATAAAATAAATAATTGTTTTATTTGAGGTTACTTTTTTCTATTCAGATAAAGATAAGCAAGGTATAAAATTAATTATTTTAATTAAAATGAGTGAGATACCTGTAGTGCGCAATATCCCTCACTTTTTTACATTTTTGTTTTGATTAAATAGTTAATAATAATATTCAATATTTTTTTATGTTCATGAGTAATCAATTGCGTAGGGCTGTTTTTGATTTGGTCCAAAATTGTTGACCTCTTTAAAACTGAATGATAAATCCTGCGTAGTAAACATTTTTCTTATTCAGTCATGGTATTCGATGTTGATCTTCGTTATATTTAAATATGTGAATGATAAAATGGATAGATAAAAAAAAACCATGTATCCACATAGTAAATAAACATATACGTCATGGTACAAAAAGTATGTGCGTCACCGAGTTGTTATTGATGTAAAACTGAACTGATTTTAGTTATTAATATAGAGAATAGTTAATATTTGTAATAGAAACAGGTGTGAGATGTTACTTTGTTTCTGCACAAATTCATAACATGTTTAACGCGCGTTAAATAGGAACATATTATATAATTTATCATCAGCTTAATGCTACTTATGCAAGTAACAAGATAATGTCTTAATAAAAATTAAAATTGACATAATAAAAAATGAAAATCAAACATCTTTGTATATATAATTTTAAAATATCACTATTCTCAGTAAATTATACAATAAACTAATCAATATATAGTTAATATTGTCTAAAAATAATATGTTGTAAGAGATTATTGTATAAGCTCTGATTATCATGATATTCCACATTTATAAATAATTAGTGAAGCATATTGTGTTAAAGATAAAAATTGTAACAAATTAAATTTGTCATGTGTGTCTCAATCTTTTGTGTACCTTATTAGAAATATATTTTTACGATTAGATATAGTTATTTTTCATTCTTATGAAAATAATGTAAGTTTAAATAAATTATATCTAATATCAGAGTTTAATAGAAAATAAATAGAACATTGTAGATCCTAACAAATTAATTGAGAAATTATTATTTCAGTATATTATGTTATTTTTTAAGGCCTATTATTACTTATTAACCAATTTTGGCTGGTTAAGAATTTTATTGATTGTTCTACGTTTGACATTGTTTTCATATATCTTCTGTCCATCTTAAGTGACACTACGGACAATGAAACGTGACCAATTGACTGTAATGACACAGGGTTAATTTACAAAGCAACTAAACTAACTCGCATATAGCACGTGTGTCTGAAACATCCAACACATGTTACTTAAAAACTGGTACACACCCAGTGTTGACAAACTGTGACCTTAATTATAAGCTTATTCTTGTATTGTCTAGTATTTAACTGGAAAAAACGAGTTCCCCAAAATATTATGACGTGTGATTGTCACGAAAGAATAGAGTAATAAATAAAAGCTGCGCTTACAACAAAAAGTATACATATAAAATTCCTAATAAAAAAAGAAGATTCTGTTTTTTAACAAGACGATAAACGGAGAGAGAATATGCTTTCCCTTGTTTTCTAACATATTTTTTTATTGCAATAAACGATACCATTTGGTAATGAAGTGATATACTCAACTGAGTAATTAATTGTAATTTAAGAAATTTTAATTTAACTTGAATATTCGTGTTGATAGTAAAAGCAGAACAATTTCTCCCTAAAACTGTGAAACAAAGAAAGAAAATGAATAAGAGAGCCAATAGGTATATTTTTAGAAACTTATTCAATTTTAAAATGATCCCCAAATCATATATTAGTATCAATAAATAAATGCACCGAAAACAACTGCCTTGACCTAGCGCAACGTTAGAGCATCTTTTTAAAAACTTGATAACGGAATGCAATACAGCCTTCACTTTCAAACATCCTGCACATACATAGGTACAATATGACCTACTTAACTGTAGAATCTCTAATTTTTTTTTCTCTCAATTGATTAACCAGCTATTCAGGGTTCAATTATTTATAAGACCATTTCGTCATTCGTCCAACTTATTTATTCATTTAAATGATAGAGAGTTATAAATCTTTGATCCTGTTATAAATATAGTACAGCTTTATTAAAGAGTACAATATTTATGAAACTGTACAAAATTGGTACTTCATAATGTACCATCCATATATAATACATAAAAAATCCATCTATAACCATTGTAATTGGTTACTAAGCTGTCAATGTCTTTTCAATAACATTGTTTTATAATTAAATATTAAGATTTAGTATTAATGGTGTTACAAAAATTACAACTTCTTTACATACAATGCTTGGTTTCATGACAGAAGAAGCTAATCAAAATATTCTTAAATATTAGTATTATTGACATAACACTAATATGCAACTGTCTGATTTTTTATTTTCATTTAATTGTAATGAAATTTCCAAAAGTTTTATACAAAGCTGCCAAATTTCTTTAAAATTATGCTCTGACATAATTGGCAAACCTCTGTTTATGACGTAATACAACAAAAGAATAATGGCTCCCTTTTTGTGCACGTTTTACAAATTAATATAATAAATAAAGTAACGAGCAGTCCCAGGGCTTTCCACAAAAGATTATATTTATAATTGTCAGCCTCTGATACTTCAACCTTGGATTAAAATTGATAATTGACAATTTGTGATTATCAATATAAATCAAATATATTATTCGCTGATAATACCCCGTTAATTTAACAAAAATGTCACTTGATCCCAACTTTTGCACTACAATTCAAGCATCACTAAATCAGACCATCTTATTAAATGTATAACAAAGGCATTGTTTCTTTTGTTTCTCGCGAACAGTTACAACGTTAAACTGAAAACGTCCAATTCCCTTCAATCTCAACTGTTTCTATTCCACTAACAAGCTAAAGAAACATTAATTGAACAAACTCAAGTATAATGAATATAATGATTATAGAAATGAAATTTCCATTCCGCACGAATCATTTGGCTAATACAATGTTTACGAAAGTATACCAATAAATAATAATGCGACGTACCTCGAAAATTGACAATTAAAAATGGAAGAACAGCGTTATTGACTCGAGGTGCCGCGATGACAGTCCGATTGCAGGCCGCGCCAAATCCTGGGCGATTTTCAAGCAAAAAGCGACAACCGTTCCCGACGAGCGTTTATATCATAGTTCGCGGTTCGTTCTATGGGAAAGCTTTGTTAACTCTGAGGCATACGTCATGACGGGCAGGATCCACCCGTTGTTGCGAGAGGGCGCTTCATTGGGGGAATGTCCATCGCGCCGACTCTGAGGCTTCGAGGCAAAAGCCAGCAAAAGCTACGACGAAACTTGGAGACGAGCAGCCGTAGCGTATCATCGATCGTAGCGTAGCATCGCAAGGTCTTTGCCCTGCACTTCCCTGCGACAAAATGTTGGCATTACACGGAATAGAATGAAATTGAAACTGAGACGATTCAATTCGGTTGGGATAGTTTTTGCAATTGAAAGTATTTCGATTTCAATTGGATTTTACGATTTTAATTCCGCGTTTCCAATATTCAGCCGTTATCTGTTACTCATGAAATTCAAAATTCCCCGATTCAATTCCGTTTCTGACATTTAATATAAAAATAGCTCTCGATTCCATTGGGTATACAATTACACCATAAACTGAATTCCGTCCAATGAAATAGAGATACTTTTAATTCCGAAAACTTCTCAAACCAAATTGAATATTCTCAGTTTCAATTTCAGTCTATTCCATTCTAGAAGGTCATCCTCCGAAAACATGTATCAATAAATAATGTCATTTTCCCGGGCATTTTCAATTTTCCTATCTCCTATGGTTCATATTTGCGTAGTTAATCCTTTTTTTTTTTAATTTTCTCAGTTTTGACCTCTAAATCTACAATTTTTTTAATTAAGATTGATAATAATGATTATTTTAATATTTTAATAATATTGTAACTGTTATATAATAATATTAATTATTTGTTGTAATCCTCAAAATTTTAAAACAAGTAATTTATGTATTTTTATTATTTATATTTTTTGTTATATTTTATATGGTATTATATATATTTGTATTTTTATTTATCATTAACTTGTATGGTAGTTGTCAGCACTAAAATATAAGTTAAAGTAAAACTAATTAATTGATAATTATATCGAACTTTTTTATTATACATTTTATTATACTAATATAGATTTTTATTTATATTTTTATAATTACCCTGTAATGAGTAGTCCAAAAGTAAGGAGATGAAATTATATAACCAAGTAATCTATTTTTATTTCATTCAATTGAATTTCTTAATTAAATTGTAAAATATCAGTGATAACCCTTGTGGAAATGAATGAGGAAAAATGCTGAAAAGTCTGTTGCATTTGCATGTTTAACAACTTTTTTATTTAAAAATAATAACTTCGTTACAAACTAATTAAATGCGATTTTATATAATAATGTACCATCTATAATTTTATATATACATATACATTATTTAATATATAGTAGAAAAGAAGAAATTCACATTACTGCTTAATTAATTTAATAAAAATGAACAAAACAAAATATTTTACAAGCCAATAAATATAAAAAACTCTATATGTACAATATAAGTAATACTTTCGTTAATATTCAACTACATTATATAATTACTACAATTATATAATGTAGTTACTGAGTAAAGAATTCCTATTATAATTTATATTTTATAAAATTGATTTATAACTATAACTGACTATAAAAGACACCTCTGTAATGATTATGTTTCAAGATAACTTAAATCCATTTGTGACATTAGAAGGTCATCATCACAGCTGAATAAATTATCATTAAAAGCAGATTGCGTTGTAGTGACAATTGGTGACTTTTTGGTTTCTGGTAAAATTTCATCAGATCGCCTCTTAAACTTCATTAATTTAAATTTGGCAGAATTTATGTTCACTTCATTCTTTGTTTCAGATACATCTTTTATTTTAGAATCATCTTGAGCTATTTTTGTATCACTTTTTTCTATTGATTTTGAACTCAACGAATTATCTTTTATATTCGTATTCACTGCAGATGACACTTTTTTATGACAGGCATACTTTATAAAATCTACTTTTGTAGTTTCTTTCAATTCTAATTCATTTTCATTTTGGCATACAACTTTTTTTGAATGTTTAAGAGATTCAATTTTATGACTGGATGGAGTTGAAGAAAAAAAACTCTGGTCGACTTGAGAAATGTCTTCATCTACGGTAAAAAATGCCTCATCTTCCATATCAAAAAAATTTGCCAATTCATTTTTTTTATTTGGTCTAAACTCCGAAATGTTACTTTTATTACTCGTCTTTGATGAAATCAACGAATCATTTTCATTTTTACTTGAATGTTGCAACTGTTTCGAATTTTGTTCAATAACTTTAGTATTTAAAGAAGAATTTAAATCTGAATTCGATGATAAATTGTGAACATTTAATTCTTTGGCATTTTCGTTCTCTTTATCAAAGTCCATTTCATTTTCAAAGAAATCATCGAATAATTCTAAAGAATCAATGTCATCAACTGATTCGTTTGTTTTTGAAATTTGTTTTTGTTGCCTGTTATTGTCCTGAGTTTTGCTAACTGTCGATGACACTTTCCCATCGGTCGCTTCATTATTTTCAAAATAATGATTAGAATCATCTACAGATTCCATTGTTTGAATTAGGTTCAAATTGGGAGTAGTAACTATTCTTTCACTGGACGTATAAATACTAATGAGATTATTTAAAGAAACAACACCATAAAGATACGTCTTACTGGTAATAATTCCAACATCCTTCATAAGTATCACAATACCATAATCCAGTACATTGGGAAATTTATTTGTAATTTTGTGATGTAAGCAACACTCTATTTCGCCAGAGAGATCCTTCAAAACAATCCTTGGATTATTTGAATCGTAATCAATGGATTTAACTATCCCCGCCATAAAGGGTACTTTATTTTTTGTCAATTTTTTAAATTTGATTTTTCTTTTAATACTCGCGATATCGTAACTCTTTAAAAGATCAGTTGGTAAATCTTTCAACATCAATTGCCAAGCACCTTCCGTAAAAAGGTTCTTTGTTCGTTGCGAGCAAATGTTACTGTTATCATCCTTTTCAGTTGAATCATCACTGACATTATCATTATCAGTGGTGTCCATTAGAATAGAATTATTGGATTCTCCAGGTAACAATCCAGCTGGCCCAGGAAATTTTCTGATAAAAACTTGTTTAGGTACAGTGGTGTAGGAGTATTTTTTAAAACAGTCAAGCACATTCTTTTTTTTGTCACTTAATTTGGGAGTTTCAGGCTTACGATAGCTTTGTACTTTTGGAGTTGAAGTTGAAATATGTTCCTTAAATAATTTATCCTGCGCTTGTGTAATCCATTGTTCGCCATCTTTTGATGTTCCAGGTTTTGGTTCAAAAACATTTTTATTATGCCGTGAAGATGTGGAATTATGATTAGCACTCGAAGGATTTTTCTGATTGATAAGTTTTTTTGCGCTAAAGTGTTTGGTAGTGTTTGGTTCTGAAATCCATAAAAAAGAATAAATAAAATTCATAATTCTTTAAATTAAATACATCTTTTATTTATCATATTATATTTTATTACGTATATATATTATAAATATGTAAAATATAAAAATATAAATAAATATGTAAAAAAATAAAACATATATTATATTTATTATCAAATTTAATTAATATGATAAAGTATAATACAAAATGTGTACTTCTTTACCTATATCTTGTGTATTTGTAATATTTGCTGAAGCCTTTTTAAATAAATCAGCAACTCTTTGGCGTCTGTTTGATAATTGCAAAGACTTTTTAGCTTGCAGCTCCTTTTCCTTATCAGTAACAGATACTTGCGATTCTGCACCTATTTCAGTTACTTCATCTGTAGATTTGTTAAATAATGCCAATACTTTATTCTTTTTATTTATTTTGTCCTTAGCAGTTACTTTAGATTGACTATCAATTTCTAAATCATTTCCATTGTTTAAAGAATTCAAGGTATTTGTTGTAACTGACTTATTACTATCAATTTTTCTTTTTTTTAAATCAGTTCTATCATCTTCATCAAAAGAAGTATTGAAGTTTTCAAAATCTTTCAAGTAATTCTGTAATTTAATATTATGAAAATTATTTAGAAAAAATGTATATGTATATATATATCATAATAAAAATTATTTGAATATAATAAACGAATTAATAAATTACCTCATCTAAGACCAAATCATCATTTGCAAACATTTTCTTCTTTTATGGTTAGGAATTTTAGTTCATTTTTAACTGTCTGAAAAATAATTCATACAATGTCCTAAAAAATATAAAATAAAAATATAAATAGTAATATTAACAAAACCAGGTAGTAAATATTTTAATCTGAATTATTAGTATATTCAATGAATATTTGATATATAAATGAAAATAACCAATTATTATTATAATTACCTGAAAAAAATCAAGTGTATATTTATACTTTAAATTATACAACTGAAATGAAAAGCTAACGATTGTTTCTCAAAATATGAAACGCTTTTTTGATTTAAATTAATCACTTTTTTTATTTACGTATCAATGCCAGTTCAATTCATTGAATATGAAAACATAATGTAAATACAACTGAAATTAGCAACAATTCATTTAACCAAATTGACTGCTAACAATGGGTTAGTGTGACAAACTTATAAATTATAATATGTTAAAAACAGATGCAAAATGCTGGCAGTCAATGCATCTAATATGAGGATGTTTACTTCTGAAATATAATATAACTGGAATGTACTTTTCTTATACTGATTAATAAGTAGAAAACGTGCTGCGTGAGAGAATATCTGTCTCAGTTTCCTCCAAATGTATGACAAAGACAGTTATCCCCTTATAATCTTTGTCTATCTTTGTTTTTTTCAGCATGTTTCAAACGGGTCAGAACATGTTTCAGTTATATTATATTTACATTATGGCATGTTCCAGCTTGACAAATTTATTATATTAAAAAAGGACAGACAATTTTGTTTTTATAAGTGACACAACATAGCTTTCAAAAAACGTATAAAGTCTGCTACCACGGAATTAGTGTTTATTATAATAGAAATTTAATTTATTTATATTTACAATAAAGAACAGTTTTACACGGAATTACGATTTTTCAAGAATTCACTATTTTTTAAGAATATTAATCAGTGCATATATTTTTGCAAATTAATTTGTATTCTTTTGTTCTTAGGACGGCGTTCTGGAGTTGGTTCATAACTGTTCATAACTCCGGGACAGCAATCCTTGCCCTGTCTTGCACACCTTGACAATGGAGGTATCTATTTTTTCACATGTTGTATAATGAAATCGTTTTAAATCAAATATATCTTAAGTTATATTAAAGTTATCCACATTCATGCACATATGTGATATTTTTCTTTGTTTTTAGTTTCCTTTTTATAACTTTCAAAGATGCATATGGTATTATGATCAAAATATAACCTAACTTTTAATTCTCTTTTAAATTGAAAATTATTACATTCTATCACAATGATAAATTTGCACATATAAGACATGTATAATAAAAAAGACTAATTTTTACAGAAATCTAAAATTGTGAAAACGAAAAAGAAGGAATCGAAAGATTCCTCCAAAAATCCAATGCGGGATGTAAGAATCCGAAAACTGTGCTTGAATATTTGCGTTGGAGAATCCGGTGACAAACTAACTCGGGCAGCAAAAGTGAGTATTCATTATTTATCCATTTAATATATATAATAAAATTTAGTGCAAAAATAATTTGACAGTATTTGTATAATAGAATATGATCTCAGACATAGTTTGACAGCGTTTAGTAACAGTTTTAAAATGTTACAATTTGTTACACTTACAAAATTGCCTATTTATGATATATGTAATAAATATATACTATATAATATAAATAAACATAAGATTCTTGTAAGAATAATTTTATTTATGATAAATAGATTCTATTTAATATAAATACTTATCCAACTGCATTTTTTTTCAGTGTACAAATAAGCAATCAATAAAATAAAATCGATAAATTGTTTAATGAACCTAAAGATAATTAAATGAATAATGTTTAATAAAAATTTTTAAATTGATTTTTATGTATATGTTCATCATTAATGATTAATTTTATAGGTTCTTGAACAACTTACTGGTCAACAACCAGTATTTTCGAAAGCAAGGTACACAGTACGATCATTTGGTATCCGCAGGAATGAAAAAATTGCGGTTCATTGTACCGTAAGAGGTGCCAAGGCTGAAGAAATCCTAGAACGTGGACTGAAAGTAAGTGCTGCTAAATTTAATTTTAATAATTTATTCAAATAATTGTACGTTAATTTATTAATTATAAAATTGTTAATAGGTTCGGGAATACGAACTCAGAAGGGAAAACTTCTCTTCAACGGGGAATTTTGGATTTGGAATACAAGAACACATTGACTTAGGAATCAAGTACGATCCATCCATTGGTATCTATGGACTTGATTTTTATGTTGTACTTGGACGACCAGGTAATTATTTAAATTAAATGCTTACTTAATAATTTAAGTGGTAAAAATGATTTTTATTTAATATTTCTCAGAATCCTTGTCTGAGTGTGTAAATAAGATTAATTTATTATCAGCACATTAATTTTTATAAAACAAAACTTCTTAAGCTTTATGTTTTGGGGTTTCATTAAAATGTGCAAAAACAATATCCTCTTATTTGCAACCCATGCCTACGTTTTACTAGGTATGTTACTTAATGGAGGAGACAATGTTTTTTTATTATTAATTTAAATTTGAATTTAATATTTAAAAAAAGTATTGTAATAATTGATGTAATAATTTTTTACAGGTTTCAACATTGCCCATAGGAAACGTAAAACTGGGACTGTTGGATTCCAACATAAGTTAACTAAAGAAGATGCTATGAAATGGTTCCAAACGAAATATGATGGTATCATTCTTGCCGGCAAAAAATAAACATTCTAATGTATATTTTATATAATAGAACAATTAAAAATAATGATTTTTATAAAATGTTTCTTTTTAATCACTTAACCAAGACCAAAATTCTACTTTTTATTACATAATTTATTATCTATATATACTTTTTACATTTATTACTTACAATTTTAAAATAAAAGAGAATTATTCATTTAAAATGCACTTATTTTTTTTATTTTTTTAATTATTATACATATGTATATATAAATTATAGCATTTAATTATATATATAATTAAAATCATTCTGCAAATAAAATAAATTATTACCAAATTATTTAATTTATGATTAACAATGAAACAAAATGAAAATAAACTTGTTATAAACTGAAAATATATTAAAGTGAACTAATTGATTCCTTATTTATGAGAAAATAATAATAATAATATATATATAAATTCCAAAGGATAAATGAACCGCTGTTTTGTTTCCAAATCACTGCCTTTGTGGAAAAAATGTCGAAGAATGTTGAAAAATGCTGAAAATAATGAAAAACTGTCTAAAACTAGAAATTTTTAGCATTTTTCAGTTTTTCCCGCATTTTTCAGCATGCTTTTCAACCAGGGTTTTCATTTTCTACTTTTGAATAACAATTAAATAACGTCATTTTTTGTATAACTAAAAGTTAGTCAATTATCGACCGATGGTGTTTACCGGCGTTTCAATAATCCCCCATAAGATGCCACTGTTACCTCGCCGCGCCTTTTGGCATCCCTCCCCCGTTACCAATTTAAACACCGCCGTACTCTCCCGTTTATTCACTGCGACCTGTCTCGCGCTCGGTCATGCGCGTAACTCGGATTCAAACGTGCATTCTTCCGCGGAAACGCAAACGCGTACCGGATTCGCTCGAGGTATCATCGAAAAGTTGCGACCAACAGGTCCGCGAAGCGCGCGTACTCGCTTTTACCCGCGTAAATCGTACCCCGCATTAAAGCGGCGAAAGGATTTCAGTGAAACAAGTTGTGAAAAGCAACGCGGCCAGGGTTGCCAGGTTGCGGCCAGGTGAATGTAAGCGTGTTACCTGAATATACGCTGGCGACTCCAAACAACGACCCAAATTGTCCCGAAATTCACCCGGATCGTCCAAGTGTTACCAACAATAATCGACGCGTTTTATTCTTCGCGTTTGCACGATAACGTAAGTTTAAAAAAAAAAAGAGAGATAGAAAAACAATAAACGGTTAATGCGAATAACTTAAAATCAAAAACATCAACATTCAGTGATTCTTATTATCGATTGCTGTTATTGTTTACGCTTTCGATTAGTGATTAACGGATCAATAAACCAAAACAAAACAAAAAAGAAACAAAACTGGAATTAATGATCGCAAAATCAAAACAACTAAATCGGCTTCGCTGATGCTATTTTTGTGCAACTTATTCGGACTGTTTTTCCGTTCGAGGTGTCGTGTCGTTGTCGTTAGCGCGGGTGAATAGTGGGGCGCAACAAGTGTCAGGACTTTTTGGGTCCTGAGAGGTATGTAGTCGTGCGGCGAACGCGTGGCGATGCGAACCGCTCGGACGATGTGCGCTTGCGGTGTTTACGACGGAACGAACCCAATTTTACGATAGCGATAAGTGATTTGTGCAGAGTGTTTTGGCACTTGGAGTACGTTTGGCGGGATACCCACGGTGACAGCTGCCAAACCAACGGTCCAGTATGGAGCGAGCGCGACGCCAACATTACTCCACCCTTTGTTGTCTACTTAGTTACCTAGTCTGCTTTACGGGTTGCTTGCGTGCCACCGGTGAGTTTACTCGCTATGTAGTAAAGTTTTATTTTTGTTGAAACGTTTAATTGGGGGCACCGTTGCCAATCCCATCCTGGATTAAAACTGGATACAAGTTTAAAAAGCTGTAAATGCGATGGTATATTCCAGCTTGAACAATTTCTTAAATTGAAAAAGGATACACTTATATGTCTTTCCTTTTTGAATTTAAGAAATCATTAAAGCTGGAACATACAATATATATGTATATAATATAATAAAAGAAGATAAATAAGTTAAATAAATAAAATAAAAAGTAAATTTACAGCTTTTAACTTATCTTGTATTACTTAATGTTGGTAATAATTATAATATGTATGGGGAAAAATTGTAAATTGTAAATCTACAGTTTAAATTGTAGAGGCTACACAGATTGGGGGAATATATATATTTATATATATATATATATATATATATATATATATATAAACTTTGGTTCATGGTCGTCCAACTTTTTCCTAGAATACTTATTATTGTGGATACATAAAGTCATTTATATTGTAAACATCTAAGATATATTGTGAATGAAATATGATTCACATTTAAATGATTAAAGTAAATAAATTCCTTTTAAATATTTTGATTTAACATTCGTGTTGAGTATATTTAATGATATGATAAGTGATTTGTAAGCATCGTTTTCATTCATTATTTGGTAAAGTTCAAGTATTATAATTTCTGGGAAAGGTCTTTAAAATGAAATATAACTATTGTATTAAATTAATTATTTGATGAAATATTTAACTTGAACTTGGATAAAATTTATATATGATAAATGTATGTACATATATACATCCTAAAATCAATTAGATTTTCTATGATGAGGACTTAGATTCCACATGCCACAAGTAAATATTTTTAAGAGTATTATATATCACATTTGAACAATGTAAACTTTCTAAGCTGATATTCAGTTTCATGTAATTTATTCAGTGTGTATATAAATAATTTAATTAGTGTGATATTATTACTATTTTGTATAGTTTATATGCAAATTTACAATTGCAAAAGTTATTTATATTATATTTGAATATTAAAGTATATAAAGGATAATAAGTTTTCGCTATAATAACAAAACAAGGATGAAAATAAATCAAATATGAATGAAAATAAATATTTGGCTCGTAATTGATTTATTTCATACTGGTACCAAAGTATATATCATTATAACAATTCACCACCATGTTGCCATAATTGATTCAAAAATTGCTGACGTCTCACGTTAACGCCTATTTAAAAGATAGATTTCATTGAGATTAATATCGAAGTTTAATCTATTAAATATATTTATAAATAATACATTTCTCATCCTATTAAAGTGTTATTATTATTTAACTAATTGGTGGGAATGACACATTATTGATCCAATGAGCATTTTTTTTTTACTAAAATGTTTAATTGCTTTTATTTATTATCAATTTCCTTCTTTAATTTTTTAAATTGAACCGATATATATATATATATCATATTTTTCTTTTACATATGCTTTATATATATTCATATTAATTGAACATTAAAATAACAATATTTAATCAAACTGTTACATTAACTTGTCTATTTATGTATGGATAAAATACTCAACTATATTTTGAAGAGTAACAACTGCAATACAATCCAAAAACGTTACTTTATACTTATTTAACGAGATAAAAGTATCAACGGCACAAGTGTTACCAAGAAACAATCCGATACTCAACCTGGCGAGCGTAATATTACAACGTAAATAATCTTCTGCTCCAATGGTTGGTTCATTTTGCTGATGAGACGTGCAACATAAATTGTGTTGATAGTTAACAATACCAATTCAAACTAGCATTGTTTACTCACGTTTAATATCATTACAATTAATCTTAATAGACAGTACATTTTAATGTATTAACCTATCAATCCTAATGGTGCATTATTTTATAAAATGCACTTTTCAGCATTTTTCAGCAAACTAAAATATTTGAAAACACGGTAATTTTTACTATTTTGTCAAAGTAACTTTTCTCATATTGTACAAGTATCTTCTCTTTGACCTTGCGGCACAATAATATTCAATGTTTTTTGTTTATAGTGTGTCGCAATGACAGAAACATTTTTCTCCACGAAAATACACGAACAATAACAATCGGTTCCTTCCGCGTTTCGCCTCGCCGTCATTTAAAGTACCTTTGCAATCCGCATGCCCATACCGTGGCACTGCACGAGCCAAGGCAATTGGGATTTATAGCAATGTTAATGCGGCCAATTGCGCGAACGAAGTTAAATCATTGACCTCCCGTCTCAGTGGCAGCATTGATTAAAAAAGCACGCACCACGAGACGACGCGCTAATCCCGGACGCACGCCTTTTTTCTTTTTTTTCTTCACCATTAACCGAAATTTAAAAAGAAGAGTAGGTAGAAACATGTGTTGCGTTTAACAGCGAGCCGCCGTCGCGTACGCATTTGGTCCCTTTTATCATACGTGGGTGTGGTCTTTTAAAGTGACATTAATTTATTTTATTCCTTGCTTTTAATTGATGTTTCAGAAATTGGGTTATTTTGTGTGGCTTGAAGGAATTTTCTTGGCTATATAAAATGTTTTGAGATTGAAATTATATAATTGTATATTCATCTATTCAATTTAATTCAATGATATGATAATTGAATTATATATATATATATTATATAATCTTGATGATATTATAATTTCTCAACACTTTAATCAACCGGTATAATATTTGTATTATAGTCATCTGGAATGTTATTAGTGATAAATAAGTT